>VDFB02260122.1:0-12435 GCA_007258455.2 Sequoia sempervirens | reverse complement strand
CCTTCTCCTTGAAAAATTTGATCTTCTCGATGAAAAAGTAAGGGTTTATGTTGTTGATCTGAAAAATTAGATGAATAACCAGCAAATATGAATTCTTGAATCATAAAAATTCTTCAAACTTGCTACTCCAACTTTCTCCTTTGAATGCTACCTGCAAAAATAATGAAAATTACATTGAAGAGAGGTGTTAAATAGACTTTAGGACTTGAATTAGGTTTTGCTTTCTTTTGCTTTTATTTTCAAAACCCTAAAACCTCAGCTCATTGAACTTGGACGCCATCTTCCTTCTTGCAATTTTGAAACTTTGAAAATCTTGAAAATTACTCTAAGGCATGAGAAGATGGGCGCCCTTCCTGGCTAGGGGCGCCCACTTCAAGCAGTGTTAGTCAATTTTTTTATATTTTCAACTTTCTCCATTTTGACAAATTAATCTAATGAACGAGCTGAAGGATTCATCGTGGAGCCTGACCGATTCTAAGAAGAATGTTCTGGAGGCGTCTCTGGCTAAAAACCTCATTTCGACCTTCGAATTCATGGGAGCTTTTTTCCTCCAGGGGCACCCATTTTGTCCAGAGTTAGCCATTTTTGATGATCTTCAACTCTTTCATTCACTCTTCTTCTACAGATGATCTCGTCAAATCTGGTGACTCGGGCGTCGGACTGACTGATGGTTATGCTCGTTACGAAGCTGATGAGATATTAGGAGAGGTCTTCTGGGATAAACTTTGTCAAATAACTGAGTTTAGACCTTCAAAAGCTTGGGCGCCCCTGGCAAGCTGGGGTGCCCAAACTCACCAGAGTTAGAATATTTTTACCTTTTCTTGTTTGCTTCTGAATCTCAGTTCTTAACTTCTTGTCAGACCCTCTATTCAGTGCTTCATATCCGGCGACTGCGACCTCCGATTGACGTGTTGGATATCTCGTTGGAGAGCTGAATCAACTGTGAAGAGATCACATTAGAGCCTCATCTATGAATTCATCTGTTTCACCCCTTGAAATCTTGGGCGCCTCTTCTCTCCTAGGGCGCCCAAACCTTCCAGACTTGGCCATTTTTTCATTTGACTTTCTTCAGAGTTTGAAACTTTCATTCTGTACATTCCTCTTCGATATGAATCTGCTAGAGATTGGACAATCGGATGATCTAACGAAGACAGGCGTTGTCAAGCTGGCTGAATACCGAAGAGATTTGTTTACGTTTTCAACCTAACTGCCGAAAGAAAAGCTCAAAAGTCAGTGCCCTTCTTTCACTGTGTGGGCGCCCAAAGTTCCACACTTAGTCAATTTTGATAGTTTCCTATTTTCTCCATCTGACTCTCGTGTGATGTTCAAATTCTGAACCCGAATTAATCTGACAATCTGATGACTAACGTTAGATTCGCTATGAGTCAAGTAAAGAATGAACAACTGATTAGTTTGTTAAACCTCAATTTTATCATTTAGTGCCCTAAAAAGATGGGCTTATTCTCTTTTTAAAGCGCCTAAGTCACCCACAGTTGTTAGAAAATTTTCATATTTTCACTTTCTTTCCATTTTTCGTGCTTGGCCACTAACCGCCCATGAACGCCTTTGAATGTTGAATCTGAAGTCGTGGGCACCGATGACCTCTATTGATGATTCTGTTTCATATGCTTCCAAAGTGTAGTAGACTCACTAGGGAAAATTGATTATTTTGAGATTCGGCCACACAAGTTCTCACATGGACGTATTTTGAGCCAATCAAATCAGTTGACCCCCTACCTAACCAACTTATTTTTAGAAAGTTTTGCCATTTGTTTCAAAATTCTAAAGTTCCTACTTTTGAAAATTTCTAAAAATAACAGTTTTCCGAAAAAGTAGGGATTAAAAATTGAGATCTGGGTTTTGTAGATTAAGCTCCTCTGAGTAGACCCAAATCGTCAGATTTTGAAAATTTTGCGTTTAAACCCCTCATGCAAGACATGCACACCCAAATTTTGACCTTTTTGACTAATTTAACAAGACTTTTACTTATTTCTTCAAAATGTCTAAGTGTAACAAAAAATTTAATTTTGGGGTACAACAATGCCTAAAAAGGTTGGTCGTGGTGAGTTCAAGGACAAGGTTGTTGTTTTGATAACTCTACTCAATCGGGTTACAGGTCAGGAAGAGGCTAGTACTTTCCAACCATGGATGTTTTACATCATTTCTAGGATCCTGGACGGTTCAGAGCATTTTGACTGGTCCATGTTGATCAGTGAATGCCTTCACCAAGAAATTACTGGATTCCTCAAGATCCACGAGTTTTACATGGTGTCCTACTTGGTTTACTTGGTTGCCTCTCAAGGTAATTTTAGACACCTAAAGACTAACGGGACTCTTGGTGTTCAACATGTTCACGAGTACTACTCTCAGTTGGAGTTTTCTAAATCTGAACAGGACTTTAAAGCGGTGAATGATCACTTTTTCATGAGGACAGTCAAGGATCTCGACAATGAAATGCACATCCAGATTTCACCAGAGGCCAGATCAGCAATGTAGAGTTGGGCGGATTGGTTCATTCAATTCCCTACTTTCACATATATTTGAGTCTACGGTTATGTTGGAGAGCCTCTGATGTTACCTAGGTACCTGTCGGACAAAGTTCTTTTCATGGAATTTCTCAGACAAGTTCGACATGTTCACTCTTTTCTTCGTAGTCGCCATAACTCAGAAGTTTCCTTTCCTTTCAGATGGGGTATTTTCACATGCAAGACTACGGCTGATGGCAAGTTTATGACGACCGAACTTGAGAGATTCAATCTCAAGTCCCACACTGAGAGACGTTCTTATGATCCTTTGGGTCATTATGCATCCAGGTTAGAGTGAGGGATTGCACATAAGCCAGCACTTGAGGATTTCTGGGCTAATTGCGAGGATGAATTTGAGGTTCATCGTCGTCACTACTGCAGACTCACTATTACTCAGATTGTTGATTACCTATCAGAGGATGTTGAGGGTCTGTCAAATGATGATGGACAAGTTCTACTTAGCTCGTATGTCAAAGATCAAGTTGCTCGCCAACCACTTCGCTCACCAGATTGGTACGCTAGGGAGAGTGCTTCCATTGAGGACATGTCAAAATCAGTTATCAAAACCAGCAGACAGTTCTTGGAGAGTAAGAGGAAGCGCAAGACACTTCTAGTCACGGAGCCGCCAGTGGGGTTTTCTTCGTTGCCTTCTACTTCAAGGTCAAGGCCTCGGGTCAAGGTTATCTTGAAGCCGCCTAAAGGAGTTAGACTCAGCGGGAACACAAAGGGGAAAAATACTAGAAAACAGAAGCAGAAACAGGTAGAAAAGGCACCTGAGGTTCCAGTAGAAACAGCCATCCAGGCTAAGCCATGTATTTCACCTCCTAGTCTGCCATGTTCACCACATTCGCATCCTATTGATATAAATTCGGAGCCAGAATCACCAATTCGAGTAGCACCAGAGACGGCTGATCCACCACAGGTTGATACATAAGGGACGGTCTCTCCTCGATTTGATAGTACTGCTAATTCAAGTTGGCTCGAGAGATCTTTGGGACGACAGAGGCGAGAGCCTTCTTATAACCTTGATTTGACTGAGTTTGGCGAACCTTATCAGGGGAGGTCAAACAAGAAGATCAAGAAGCAGGTACATGTTGAAAAGACTCTAGAGTCAGAGATTGTTATAAAAGTTGTTACACCGCCAGTGGGTAAGAGCCTGGACGAGGTTGAGATCGGTGACTTTACCTTCGTCAAAGCGAATCTTGGCAGAACCACTCGAGAGACAGAAGTGAGCGTTCTCAAGATTCTCACAAATAATCTTGAAGAACGAGTCATGAAGGACGGAGAAGATAAAGCACTTCTTAAAGCTGAAAACAGTCAACTTCAACAGTATATCTCTGATCTTGTTCATGGGAATCCAAGTAGAGCACCTGTTCTTCCACGAAGTACACCTGCAAAACAACAGAAGTTGGATCAATTAGTCAATCATGGTAGACTTTTGGACAACTGGGTCGAGAACTTCATTGTTGTGGGTCAACATCTTCTTGTAGAGTTATATCAGTTGAGGGGTGATACACCTGGCCTTCGTCAGGGAATTCAGCAGCTAATTCAGGAGGGTGAATAAAAAGATAAAATCTTCGCTTCGAGGGAGCAGCATTTTTTCAAGATGGAGACATTCGAGAAGATCTCTACCAAGTTGATTACACTCAGAGATAACGTTGTCGCAACTTTCGCACTCATTAGTGGCTTTGTTGTTCAAATCCCGTGTCATTATCTTCTTGAGGATGGCACGTATATTGGACTTGATGCAGTGCAAGCCGAGTTTGAGGGGCTGATTGGTGATAATCTCGAGGGAGATCTTGTGGCGTCTAAACTGGAGAACATCTCAGTAATGACAGCCAGTTTTAGAAAAGCAACTGGAGAAGTTAGAGAATGCATGCAGACAAACAAGAATCGTGACAAGGAGTTGAAGGGGCAGATTATCATTGTGGATAGTATCAAAGTGCCAGAGGATGGAGTGATCAACCAGTTCCTGGATGAGATGATAGATAGTGATGAATGGGAGTGATAAATCAATTGTGACCTGCAATTAGTTTCGAGGATAGAGTCAGGAGTAGCAGTTAACTCGACTTTCAGTCTTGAGTTCTCTTGCTGATTTCATACATGCATATCTCTTCCTTGGAAATATCTTCGCAAAAGTTAGGTTTAGGGTTTTCAGTTAACTGATGGTAGTGTTCCAGTTAACTTGCTTTCAATAAGGACGTGCATGCTTTGTTAATTTTGATATCAGATTTAAGTGCACAGAAATTAATTCAAAAATCAATAAACACACAACACAGCAGATACCCTGGGAAAACCCTCCTCCTGAGGGAGAAAAACCCAGCAACAATATATCACTTGTATATTGAGTTTCAAAACAAAGTCTCCTTTACAATGAATGCCAATAAGAGGGCCAAGAGATAACACCACAATCTGATGTAACTACAGAAATACAGTGATGCAATCTATCAATAATAGACTCAGCCTCCTACATATCTCAATCTGCTCTTGAAACAATTCGCACTTGAGTGAAGGATGGAATGAACTTGCTTGATGATCGAATGTAATGGAATGAGGTTGTATATATACATGATGGTGGAGAGGTCACACCTCTTCAAGAGCAAGGTCGGCCTTCATAAAATGTAAATACAAATAATATAAATCACTAACAAGAGAGGTTGGCCTCTATTGAAATTCGTGCCTTCTCAACAAATATTAATTACAATAAATATTTGTTAATTGCAATCATAAAGGTCGCGCCATTTCAAAAGATCGGCCTCCAATAGAAAGTTGTGTCTTCTTCAAAAGATGAGCTCGCAATTCAAATAGCCGTTAAGGCTAACATTTGAATTGCCTTCAAGTGCGTGGATCTGAAGAAGCAGCCTGATGCTGCTAAGTAACATCAACACTCCCTCTCAGCGAGGGGTGATTCTTCCAACTGCAAAGGACATATCACCTCAACGTGATGTCAGATATCACCTCAACGTGATGTCAGATATCACCTCATCGTGATATCAACCATCATGGCTACTCCCATAGATGGTATGTACAAGTGCCCATCACTCAACGTGATGTTGTCACCTCATTGTGACGTTCACCATGGCTCCCCCAAAGGGTGAAACACAAGTACAAGAAAAATCATCACGGACTCTCTCACATGATGTTGTCATGGAGTCACACACATGGCATCCACCATGGCTCTCCCAAAGGGTGGAACAAGGGATTTCACCTCGAACTTCTCTCTACAGAGAAGAACTCATTAATCAAGGGATTTCACCTCGAACTTCTCTCACAAAGAACTCATTAATAAAGGGATTTCACCTCGAACTTCTCTCACAGAGAAGAACTCATTAATGAGGATCACTGATACTGAGACTCTTTAGTTAGGGCTATATTCTCCACCATACCAAGCTTATCTCGAAAGTACTCAAAATTTATCCTGGAGAGAGGCTTGGTGAGAATGTCTGTCGTCTGCTCATCAGTGCTGATATACCTCAACTGTATAGCTTTCCTCAATACCATATCTCTAATATAGTGGTATTTGATCTCAACATGCTTGGTTCTGTCATGAAACACAGGATTGACGAAAAGCTTCACACAGCTCTGGTTATCACAATGAGTGATAGTAGGCTCCATTGATTGCCCAAACAATCCTGCAAGGAGCTTCTGAAGCCACACTACTTCCCGAGCTGCCACACAAGCTGCAATATACTCTGCCTCTGCTGTACTTAATGCTACAGATGACTGCTTCCTGCTGCACTAGGATATCATCGCAAATCCTAAACTGAAGCAACACCCAGAGGTACTCTTTCGATTAGTGACACTCTTGCCCACTTAGAATCAGTATGACCATGCAACTTCAAGTCTGCATCTAAAGTATATCTCATCCCATATCCAACTGTGCCACGCAAGTATCTTAGGATATGTTTCACTGCAACAAGATGTATCTGCCTTGGTTCACACACGAATTGACTGAGAGCACTCACTGCATAGTAGATATCAGGTCTGGTGTTAACTAGATACATCAATGACCCAATCAACTACCTGTATAATGTGGGGTCCACCAGATTTGAACTAGTTGCAGCCTCTTTCAACTTGTGCAAGTTGGTCTCCATAGGCGTAGACATAGATTTGCAATCCAACATGCCAAATCTCTTCAAAATACCAATAGTGTACTTCCCTTGACTTAGAATCATCTCATCTGGTTACTGCCAAACTTCTAAGCCAAGGAAGTAATGCATGAGCCCAAGGTCCTTCATTTCAAACTCAAAAGCCAACTCCTTCTTACATTTAATAATGAGGTGCTCTTCACCAGTGAGAATCAAATCATCAACATACAGGACCAAAATCAAAGCTTCACCATTAATTACCTTAAAGTACAAGTTCGAGTCAGCATCGTTCTTGAGGAAGCCCAAGGTTGACAGATAACGATCAATCCTTTCGTACCATGCACGAGGTGCCTACTTAAGACCATACAAGGCCTTCTTCAGCCTACAAACATGAGACTCCTTCCCATGTACCTCGAAACCATCAGGTTGCTTGATATAAACTTCTTCCTCAATAACACCATTCAGAAAAGTTGTCTTCACATCCATTTGATGAATCTTCCATCCTCTAGATGTAGCAATGGCAATGATGGTTCTGACATAAGTATAGCGAGCAACTGGAGCAAATGTTTCTTCATAGTCAACTCCCTCTTTTTGTGAGAACCCCCTAGCCACGAATCTTGCCTTGTACTTCTCAATGCTCCCATCAGCCGCATGCTTGATCTTGAAGAGCCATTTTGAAGATACCACAGATTCGCCTTTGGGTCTAGGAACGATGTCCCAAACATTATTCTTGAGAATTGACTGATACTCCTCTGTCATAGCATCTTTCCAAACTTGTTGACTCGAAGCTTCCTCAACACTGGAAGGTTCGGACTCAATAATCTGACTCATCAAAGCAACATAACTAGAGAACTTGTGAGGTCTCTTGCTTTCTCTGAAGGTTCCTCTTGGAGCTACAAACCTTTCTGCCTCCTGCATTGTTTGCCTAGCCCAAAGAGGTCTTTTTCTTCCAATCACAATATCAGTAGGCCCATCAGTAGGTTCCAAGGGCTCAATAGGATCATTGTCTTCTTTTGGTTCAGGAGCCTCCCTTTGAATTAGGAGTGTGGTCAACTTCCATATCCTATGAAGGCTCTTCATGATCAATCTCCATCTGAGTGCCCTTGGATCTTCTGAATGCAACATCTTCCTCAAATGTGACGTCTCTACTGATCTCAATTAGCTTCTGACCTGGAATGTAGATTTTGTAAGCTTTAGCAGTCTCACTGTAACCTACAAATATCCCCTTCTTGTTAGAAGGCTCCAACTTTGTTCTCTTTTCCTTTAGTACATGAACATAAACTGGACATCCGAAGATCCTCAAATGACTCACTTCTGGCTTCTTCCCAGTAAAGGCTTCTTCAGGAGTCATGTTCTCCAAGATTCGGTGGGGACTTCTGTCTTGAACATAGACAACTGTCTTGGATGCTTCTGCCCAAAGGAATGTTGGAAGATCTTGGTCATGGATCATAGCTTTCGCTGCTTCCACAATAGTCCTGTTCTTCCATTCAGCAACACCATTCTGTTGAGGATTGTAAGGGACACTGAACTCCCTCTTGTTGTGACCTTTTCACACATCACCCCATTCAAGATGGGGACCCCTAATTTTTTGCTCCGTTCCTCGTTTTTTGGCTTTGGTTCTCTCTCTCTCTCTCTCTCTCTCTCTTCTGATGTCTGCCTTTCCAAGGATGTGCCCATCTATGAGCTTAAACGTGAAATTTTGGCTAAGTCTATAGAATTAGGGTTTTGAGTTTTCTGGTCAATTTAAAGTCAAATGGAGTGAATAAGTTGGAATCTGAGCTTCACGTTGCAGTCAGTATGCTTCCAGCAGGCTCCCTCTGAATTTTCACTGAATTCTGCCAATTTTCTATTTTTAGTAAGTGTCAATTTGGGGTTTGTTTTCTCGAGATTTTCACATTCTGACAACTGCAATACATTCTAAGCACTTTGAACTCATCACTGGCAAAATTTGAGCAAAAAAGGACAACTTGCTATTTTTAGCAGTCTTGCCTTCGAGGTCCATTTTTAGGGTTTGCATGTTAGACTTCCAGATGCATGTTTGAAGATTCTTTGTGGGTTTTTCGAGACCTTCACAGCGATATAACATGCAAAACGGGACGATAACTTTTCAGTGCTCAACCTTCGGAAGCTATAATTAGGGTTTGCATGTAAGTTTTCTCAGCGCATGTCTGCATTATCTTTCTGGGTTTTCCGAGAGCTTCGCAAGGAGGTAACATGCAAGCGGAGTCAGTCACTTTCAAAAACTTGCTATTTTAGCCCGGTAGCTTGCATGTTGATGATTTTTACGGGTTTTACGGGTTTTCAAGATCTCACCACGGTATGACATGCAAAATCATCCGGCAGCTGGTTGGCCACTTTCTCAGCTACTTACTATTTTTAGCAGTACCACTTTGGTAGCTGCTCAGCGCTTCAGAATCATGAACACAGTGACATGCAATAGAAACGGAATTGATCGGAGCTCATTTGAGGCACATGCAAGATGAATTAGGGTTTCAAGCTTCGAGACCCAAAATGAGGGGTCAAACGCCAGAATTTCCAAAAATCGAGGTATCCCATCGTGATCAGCATCTTTCAAGGAGTCCGTTGGTAAATTTTGAAGGCAAACGGAGCACTTACTATTTATAGTAAGGCGTTCCTGAAGCAGGCTATAAATAGAAAGTCAGCACGAGGCGCTAGTGTGAACGGATAAGTCAAGTGGTGAGGATCACAGCATTCAAATTTCAAGTCAAACGGAGTTGTGGAAGTCTTAAAATCAATCAATTGCTATAAATAGTAAACCACCTTCAAAAACATACTATTTTTAGCAGGTCAGCTCGAGATGGCAATGTGAACGGACTGACAAGGTCATGAGGATCATGTGGTTAAAATTTCAAATCAAACAGAGCTGCAGAGATTCAGTAATCAAGCACTTACTATTTTTAGCAGGCATGTGCAGAGGAATTAGGGTTTCCTAAAATCTAGGGCGAAACACGACAGTCATGCAGAAGCAGCATCCAGCCACGATCGACGTCCTTCAGGCAATCAGCACACAAAGTTTGAGCACATTCTGAGCAATTACTATTTTTAGTAAGCTGCTAAAAATAGCATGTGCAGGCAGGCATCAGGCACCAGCAGCACAACCACATCTCGAGGTTTGAAACAAGGCAAAATCAGGCCTTGCGGAGTCAAAAATCAGTTCAAAGCATGAAATGTGAAGAACTTTCTAAAAATAGAAAGTTAGGGTAAGTTGGGGGGCATCATGAACAATTCACTTTAAATAGGACGAAAGCTGGAAAATTCATCCAGGTCTGAAAAAATGAAGGCTTGACACCCTCGAATCTGCTCCAGAAGCTTGAAGATGGCATGAAAATTCACTAAGTCTAGCAAATTTGAAGCTCCAGCATTAAAATGCGCCTTGGGAGGAAGGGGTGATCAAAATTCTACTAACTCTTCAAAATTGGAAGCTCACCCTCTGAAATGTGCCCTTGCAAGCTTGAGGGAGGTTGAAAATTTCTCTAAGTATGTGAAAATGAAAGCACACCCTCTAAAATGCGCCTAAACTTAGAGGAGGAGTTAGAAATTTCTCTAAGGCACTTAAATTTGAAGCTCAAGGTCTAAAATGCGCCCAAGGCTGGAGGAGTGAGTTTTAAAAATATTCTAAGTCATGTGAATTGAAAGCATCAACACCTAAATGCGCCCTTGACTTATGGAGGACTTGAAAATATACTAAGGCATTTGAATTTGAAGCTTGATGCCCCAAATGCGCCCAAGCTGCTGGAGAAGATAAAAATCCAACTAAAGCATGGAAATTTGAAGCACCACCCCCTAAATGCGCCTTAGGTAAAGAGAGGCACTTGAAAAATATCTAAGTGTGGAAAATCAAGAGCTCACCATGCAAGATGCGCCTTGACTTGAAAAGGATGCCTTGAAAAGTTTAAGTATGAAAATTTGATGGAAGATCTTCCAAATGCGCCTTCACTTGGAGTTTGAGCTTGAAAAGCTTCTAAGTATTTTAAATTTGAAGCTCTCCCCCTTTGATGCGCCTTGCCTTGCATGGAGAGCTTGAAAATAATCTAAGTGTTATAAATTGAAAGCCTACCATCCTGTATGCGCCCTAGCAACTTAAGATTGGTGGGAAAATTTCTAAGTATGGAGAATTGGAATCTCATGGGTAGAAATGCGCCCAAAGTGAAAGGAAGAAGCTTGAAAATTGACTAAGTCCCTAAAGTTGGAAGCTCCACCTACCAAATGCGCCTTAAGAAGGTAGAGGAGACTTGATTTGAATAAGGCAAGTAAAATGGAAGTTTGAAGTGGGAAATACGCCCAGCTCAAGAAGTGAAGTTAAAACGTTTTCTAAGTATTTCAAATTTGAAATGAGACCCCCTCAGATGCGCCTGGAAGGAGAAGTGAGATATGGGATTTTTCTAGGGCACTTAAATTGAAAGCTTGACCCTCTATTTCCGCCCAAGCAAGGAATGAAGGCAAGAACAAGTTTCTAAGTGTTCAAAACTCAAAGTGCACACCTTGAAATGCGCTCTTGACTTGTAGGGAGAACTGGAAAGTGTTTAAGTGTTCAAAACTTGGAGTAGACACTCCTGTTTGCGCCCAAGTTAGGTACATGAGGGAGAATATTCCTAAGGCATTAGAAATAGAAGTACAAGGGGTAAAATGCTCCCTTGAAGAGGAGGATGGATAGAAAAGTTTCTAAGTATAAAAAAATGGAAGCTCTACCCGTGAATTGCGCCCAAGATGAGAAGGAAGCCAAGAAATATTTTCTAAATGTTTGCAAATGGCAGGACAAGAGCTCGAATGCACCCATGCTAGTGATGAAATGATAGAATATTTTTCTAAGTATAAATATTTAAATTCCACCTCTAGAGGAAAATACGCCCAAGTTATGGAGGAGGTAAAATTTGCTAAGGCATGAATAAAATTGGCTGTGGATATGTCAAGAATACTCTGACTTCATGAGGATGATAAAAAATTTCAAGGCTGAGCAAGGAAAATTCACCCGGATGTGAAGAATAAGGATAAATTTGATGGAGAAATATTTTTCTAAGGTTTAAAATTCGAAAATTAAATGTACCCCTTCCTTTGGAGACACATGAATTTGACACTTTTTGAAGGGAATTTTCTTCTGGGTATTGGACGTCTGCGATGAGTAATGGATTTTAAAGTCTTCCATAGTTCGCCGAGGCCTTCAGGGTGGAGATTTTTGATGGGCACTTAAACAATGAATTTTCCAAGGGGGAAAATTTGAAAATTTTCTAAGGCAAGAAATAAATGATGTTTTGAGGATAAAATGCCTTAAGTGATGAATTTGAAATTGAATGACCAGATGATTTTTTTTTATCGAGTTCCTGATGAAAACAATTTTCTCAAGCCAGAGTTGGATGAAATATCAAAGTGGATGCTTCACCCAGTGAAATGAAAAGGGAGCAATTAAACTAATATTTTCACAGGGGGATTTCAAAGTGTTAAAATGATGTACGCCCAAAGAGTAAAAGATGAGTGAAATTCTCTAAGGAATGAAAATGGAAGCTCAAGTCTTCAAATGCGCCCTAAAGGGATGAATGATAATGTGGAAATATTCTAAGGAATTTAAAGGCAAAAGTTGTGATGGAGGAAAATGATGAACCCTATCAGATGAAGAGATTACTCAAACCTCAAAGATCGGAGCATGAAAATTAGGTAAGTAAAGTGAATTTATATTATGAGGTGTTTTGATGCTCTTCTCCTTGCTTGTTTTGCAGGAGGAACGTCGAGACCAAACGGTGATGACTTGGGGAGATGAAGGGAATATTTGGAGAAAATGGCTAAGTGTTGAGACTTAGTATGTGCCC
>VDFB02260121.1:0-42385 GCA_007258455.2 Sequoia sempervirens | reverse complement strand
TATTAGACTTATGGCTACTATATCTGCATTCAGCACAATCATCATTGGGATTCATTACTGAAAATGCAACAATACATTGTAATGGTGAGTGTGGCACTTGGCAACACATGCACCAAGGAATCTCATCTACATTATTGACACCTGACCTCCTTAGAGGGTATGGAGTCTCTTTATTTTCTGCTCCTTTAGGGTGTGTTGTCACTGGTTTTCCATTGTGCCATGTGGTGTTGTATGGCTAATCAGACAGTCTAGGTAACTTTTCATTTCTGTTATGATTCTACCTTTCACTAAACATGCCTTTTTCATTTTTAGCTACCTTGTAGCCCATTCTTTCAGGGCATGCATTACCTGATCCATTCTGTCTTCAAAAGTAGGGGCTTTAAAACTTTGACTTTTGTCATTTGATAAGATCTTTATATCACTCATTTTGCTCACATGGCTAGAAGCTCTTTATTACTCTCAATACTAGAGGCAATTCTGTATGCATCTCTTAATGTCTAGAGTTCTCTGTCTCTCAACATGTACCCCATCTTCGCATCATATACATTGCAATATAAGACCAAGCACATGGATTCATTTGGTCTCATATGAGCTAGAATTTTGGACATTAATCTGGAAAATCTTGCATTGAAATCTGACATTGATTCATATACTCCTTTAGAGATATTTGTAAAATCGTTTATTATGAACTTAGGGTCAATTTCGTACGCATACTTTCTCAAAAAATCCTTTGTAAATCTTCCCAAGATTCAATACTAGCCTCAAGCAAACTCTTGTGCAACTCTCTAGTTGTGTCATTCAATGACAAAACAAATTGCTTCATCAACACATCCTCGTCTTCAATTTCATAGTAATCAATGAGTTTATTAAAGGCAACATTATTCCCTTGAACTTCACAAGTTTAGATCTGACTTTTGTAGGCACTAGATTTGAATATCCTGGTATCCCAATAAAGTTCAATTGTCTGTACCTTTCTAAATTTAGAGGAGGCCTAGCAAGAGCCTGTATTCTATTGTTTCATTTTTTCCTTGGTTTTTTCTTCCATCACCAAGGTTTCTTGCTCTTCTATGGCCTTGCTAGTCCACATTTATGAGATTTTCTATTCTTCTTCTAAGTTCTTCTACATCCCTCTCAATTCATAATCTAGCCAGCTCAGCTGTTAAGTTGACTACTTGGGTAAGGTCAGCTTTCTGATTTCCATGCTCCAACCTACTCTAGGTTGCTCTCTAGGCTGCTCTTCTGTAATAGTCTGCCCAAAAATGTTAACCAAAACTAGCAATTTTCCACAATTTTATTATGCAAGCATTTCGTCAAACAGTTTGCATGCAACTGATTCTAAGTGTATGATGCAATGTTTCTTGATAGAAATTTTATATAATCTACTAATAGCTAAATTTCCCAATGTCCATATATATATATAACTAAATTTCCAAAATAAATAGATCCCAGATATTTGTCAAACAAGAGAATTGCTGTTGCAGATTTAAGCATTTATATATATTCAAAAATTCATAAATCAACTATTATATTCACAACTCATTGCTGACATGTGCCAATCAGCAGCTTGCTTGCATTCTAATCCCTTTACGAGAGCTGTACGACACCCATCATAGTGTTATGGCCCTTTCTAACAATGGTACAACAGCCTTATATAAAGCTGTGACTTCACTTTAGAAGGCTGTGGCAGTATTAAGTCAGCCAATATAGGCTCGATCGAGCATGAAATAAGCCTTGTAAGCCTTTCAATATCTAAATCGATCCTCCCTTATTTACCTTTGGTAGGTGTACAATCTTCCTTAGGAGGATAATGTGGTACGGCTAGGGGAAACTCAGCACCAATAATATATGATATTAATTTATCCTTTTCACTGCACACACTTCACTTGTAATTTCTGCTCTTTTCACCATTCACACACACCACAATGACAAATTTATTATTTGCTATAAAATCTCAATAAATTTGTACTTGGAGTTTCAACACCTACAATTGTCAACAATATCTCTATTTTCTCTATTTAAATGCAGTTGTGAATCTTGTGTGAATCCGCCATTAATTTGACCAAGAAGAAATTTTTCACTTGCGAAGCCAAATACCCATAGGGTTTTCGTCCTAGGGTTTAAGCTGAACACGCAATCCAAATTTCACAATCAGGAAATATAAAATGTCAAGATCTCTAATTTCCTTTTTGCTCTTTCTTTTATACTCCGCTTGCAAACTTTCAAGAACTTTTATTTTTAAATTGCAAAAAAGTGACCTTTTTAATTTTTAATTAAATTTGGCCCCTACAAAGTCACTTTAACACACAATGCCATCTTTATATAAAATAATTAGTTAAACTAAAGTAGTCCAAATAATAACAATGCAAGAAAACTGAAATTTAATTAATTAAGTTATTCCCTCTCCAAGCCTTAGAATTAGCCTACAGGACAGAAACAGGCTAAGGGGTCCTTGAACACCTATGTTGAAGAAGGGGACATTACATCTTCTTCAATATCCTCATAATCCTCATAACCTTGATCCTCGACATTGTTTGGGTCTTCTTTATACAAAAGGGTTGCTCTCCTTCATCTGTAGACATGACTAGTATTCTAGCAAATGAAGCATTTTTTGTTCCCAATACAGCTACAAGTGCTTCATTAAAATAGGCCTCTACCTCCCTTTTGTTTCTTTCTCTCTCAAGAACATTTAGAAACTTTCATACTCAAGGCCACGCCACTCTTTAGTACTTTCATTTCTAGTGGCTATAGGAGTAGATGTCCCACTATGATATGAGGTTTGATTATCTCCATGATTATTTAATATATTATCTTCAAATTGTTGAGGTGTAGACATAAAATTCTTACCTGTATTTTTAGCCTTCCAAGTATGTTGTTCCTTCTTCTGGGTTTCACCAACCAACTTCTTGTCTAGAATGTTCTTATACGATGATCTTCTTCCTTCCATTCTAATGTCTTCTATTGTAATTTGGATTGCTTGACAATAAAGTGGTCACCTTTTGTAGGGAAATGAGAATTTAGAAAGACAAGCTCAACATTTTACCAAGACAAACTCTCCAAAACAAAGTTGAGGATTAAGGCGCAAAGCTTTTCCCTAGTAGAGTCGTCAATTTGTTGGTGTTATTTTTTGTAGTAACCCTTAACCTTAAGGTTCTTACCAAGATGCAAATGAGGTGGCCAATTCATCAAACAATAAGACACCTATCCTCAAACTAGGAGTTGAAAAGACCAACAAACAAGAGGATTATAAACCTCTTTTGCATTTTGAGCCCTGCCAAGCTCAAGAGGGTAATCCCAAAAATCTTTCAAAAAATAAAACAATAAAGAAAACTTAGATGAACTTTCACATAAAAAGATGATTCTATATTTAGTACTAACTATTCTTTGTTGAGGTCTACTATGCATTGATATTGTAGATCTCTTACTTTAGGAAACTAGGTTAAATGATGCAACTTAGAATGAATCTTGGTCACAAATCCCTTTAGATGTAGTCAATGCTAGTTACTTACAATATCATTAACCTAGTGAAACACATTATGCAACAATCCTCTAATGTTTTTAACAGTCACAGAAGTGCTCTAGTTATAATAGAAATTTATACCACTGGATTGTGCATAATGTCAAAACAAATAAAATTCAAAGGGTTTTAAATATTTTTCTTGATATTCAATGAATTTGGGTGGTTGGCCTTCTACCATCAAATCGGTTCCTAATCCTACAACATAGAGTCTAATTTACATGAAACCTTAATGGCACTATAAACTCTTTCAGACAAGTTTGATTTATTTGGCTCTTCTTGTAGAGCTCAAACCCCCAAATTCCCTTTAACCTCTATAATGCAATCTCTACTTAATAATTTGTAAACTAAATGAAAGCCTCACATACTAGTTTGAAAGGTTTTCACATGACACACTCATGCATGAAATGAAATATTATACTACACCTCTTGGATGCAAACTAATGGGGGTTTGATACAAAATATAGAAAATGTGTATTTAGGATTTCCTTGAATCCCCTAAAACTCTAAAAAATTAATAGAGATAGACTATAAAACAAGATGAATTTTGTGTCTTATATTTATTTTCTGAAAAACATTTACATTGCCATTACAAATTTCCAGAAAACTTGAAAATTTGAGTTGCAATCATATACACAGGTTACACATAAGAAATCAGCTTGACCTAGATGAAATTTTCCCATACAAATGCAAAAAACCCAACCCTTTACAATGAAATTTCATTCCCCTTACATAGATCTACAACAAAGTCGTAGAGAACACAGTCAACAAGGTGTGCAAGTGAAAACCTTGTTGACATCACGCATTGCATCCTCAAACCTCAAAAATGTCATCTCAAGGTCAAAGGACATGCCAATAGTCGCAAAAATCCATTCTTGAATATCTGCAATCAAAATAATCACCAATAGCGACTAAATCTACATGCAAAGAGATGGGGTGATCCATGAAATCCATCAAGAAAAATACTTGAAGCAACATGAAAATCAAATCCTTGCAAGATTTGATCCATTGCAATAAATTTGACATGGCCCTATTATCTATCTCCTTTGACTATGAGCATTTAGAGCATAAAAATGGTTTCTAGGTGATCCTAGGTTGGTGTAGAGCCAAATTAGACAATAAATGAAACCCTAGCTAGTGTTTGTTGTTCACCCTTGAAAACTACTTGAAACACATGCCAAAATTGTGCGTAATTGTCTTCAAGCGATGAAAAAGTTGTTGTCATCTATCAATACTTTTCGAGCATGGTGGGTACTTTTCTAACAACCACGTGACTTTTCAAGTTGTTCTATTGAGTTGGCAGGAAGCCGACAAAAAAAGGCAAGAGTTTTAAATTTTAGAGGTTGGACCAAATCCATACCTCATACCACTATTGGAGGTGTTGAGGATTAGGGGTCACAAGGAAGTCATGCCAAAAGAGGGAAGTTTGAACGAACAACCCTAGGGGGTTAACAGAGTATTAAGTGATCATAGATCGAGATTCATGCTTGACTCATACTTGGTAACATTTTTAGGGAAGTTCGAACCTTAAACTCCGATGGGAAATACATAGCAAGTTATTGAGTGGTGGGATTTCAAAGGAATCAAGGAAGGAGTACCGAGGTGGAAGGACAGGAAAAAGTTTGACTTTGAATAAGTATAAGCATACCTTAAAACAAGTATCAAGATGAAGCACAACTCCAACAAAGAACACTTAGAAAAGATTTGCATTTAAAATGAGCTTTAGGGAATCAAGGAAGGGATGGAAGCATGACCAAATCCGAAAGTTTGAAAATAAACTTAGGAAACTTTCAAAGGATGGTGGATTGGAATGCTGAGGATGAAAAGGAACAAGTACTTGGGTTAAGGAAAGGCCACAAATCTGGCTCCAAAAGACTTAGAGGAATTTTGAAGCAAGAGTTGGGAATTGGGAAGGAAACAAGTGAGGTACTTCAGTTAAGGATGGTCTGATTTCCCGGTTCAAAAGACTTAGGCAAATTTTTGGCAACAAAGATAGGGAGGCAGGGCAAAACTGGAAGGGGAACTCCAATAACCCGACAAGGATGAGCAGAAAGCATGGAGGGATGAGGAAATTCGCAAGTCCAACACAAGTAAAGACTTGAATATTTTAACAGACTTTTAGAGATTGTGGCTCATGGATGCCAAAGAAATGTGTTGTACCCAAAACCAAAATTTTTGCTTCACTAAGGCATTTTGCTTAATTGAGTCTTAATCTTGTTAAAGTGTCGTCAAATGGTCGTTTTTGGGGTTTTCAAATATGGAGTTGGTGTCAGTACTATGTCAGTCTGTTATCGAAGAGATTTAAGAAAAATGAAAATCTGAACGAAAAACATCAAAATTTTCTATATCTCCTGGAGAAGGAGCATTACTTCCGAATAGTTTCTATCTTTTAGGGGGGCCTCGATCCTGCTTTTAGGGTTTGTCACCTCCAGCACTTCAACCACCGTCACTTCGCGAGTTGAAATATCGGCTCACGCCAACCTGACCTCATGGAGCAAGTTACTTCAAGATATAAAGGCAAATCATAGCGAAGCAAGAATTGGCTAACACCGGAGAAAAGCCGCGAACTTTTCGTGAAGGCTTCATCTTTTGAGGCCGATGTAGGTTTTGACTAAATGCCATTCAAAGATCGCTTATCTCACATCGCTTTCATGACGATCCTCAAAGCGTGAACTGAAGGTCGGCGTGTGGAACCGAGGTCGTAAACGTATTGGGTCCAATCTTAGTCAAAATATCAAAGGAAAGCAAAGAGCACATTTTGAGAAAGGGCCTGCTTTTCAAGCCTTAATGCTTTCTTTCCGGGATGATTTCGTGATGTTCACGTGTCTCAGGTTGACGTCAGCCTTCCGTTGCCCTACCTCCGCCGGGATCGTAAGATGTCTCACGCCTGCAAGGAAGTTTTTTGATATTCTTTTGTCGCTTTCCGTGAAATGGCTAAATCTGGTAAAAAGAGCAACTTTTCAAAAAGGCGCCCTTTTTTTTCACCCCTCAGATGATGTTTTCCTGGGAAATGTGCCTTTGTAGCTGTTATGCAGAATGAGGTCAGCTCCGCAGTGAACCTGAGATCCAGTCCTGAAAGTTGATAAAATGGAAGTTATGAAGGATTTATTTTTCCTTTTGTACGAAATGCAGAAGTCAAAATTTGACTAAGTCTGAGGAAAAGCCAGCTTTTGAAAGGCGCTGATTTTGTTCTCGATGTCGCTTTATGACGCAGCGGTCAAGATATCATTTGATCGGCTTCTTTACTAGTTTTCTCGCTGAAATTTGTCACCAAATAATCGGAGTCGTAACACTGTCGAGGATGAACAGAGGTCCCGACAGAGGTTTTAGCTTAAATTTTCGTGAAATTTGGCTAAGTCTGGAATTCGCTTGAGAGTTCAAAGTTGAATTTTCGAAAGTGAGTTGAATGGACGCCTTAACTGGAGTTCTGACTGCAGTTAGACTAAACGATTTCTGGGTTGTCATCTTCAGTTCATATGTTGGCATGTGGAGTGATCTTTCAGTTTGCATGTCGAGTTAACTAGTTTGCATGTTCAGTTAATTATCTTGCATGTTGAGTTAACTTGATTGCATGTTCACTTAACTGAAGATTTTCAGTGAATGTCAACTGAAGTCTACATGTATGGCGCATTTGGTTGCAGTTGTGAAGATTTAGTGAAGATGGCGCTTCATTAAGTGTTATCTTCAGTTCTCAAAAGGGAAGCCATGAATAATGAAGCATTTATTTGTGAAGTATGGCGCATGAAGTTGTTATCTTCAGTTCTCAAAAGGGTCGCCATATTTAGTGAAGCATAGTTTTGTGAAGCTACGCACTTTTTAAGGGATTGCAACTTTAAAGGGTTGCTATTTTGAAGCATGGCGCACTTGTTGAATGACAACTGAAGTCTTGAAAGGGTCGCTATTTTTAGCTTTGTGAAGTTGGCGAATTCACCTTTTGTCAACTAAAGTTCAAAAGGGACGGCATAAATGATGAAGCATAATTTTGTGAAGTTGACGCATTCAACAAAGATTGTTAACTGAACTTCTAAAAGGGTCGCTATTTTTAGCTTATTCTTTGCATGAAGATGGCGAACTCTTATCTTATTCTTGTTGTTAACTGAAGCTATCTAAAGGGCACGCCTTAGGTCAAATTGATGAATCCAAAGAGAATTTGAAGATGGCGAACTTAAGACAAGTCTTAACTGAAGCTTAAGTCGCATGTTTGAGTTTTAACTGAAGATGTGAAAGGCTAACCCTAAAGCACGTCCACCTTTTGAGCTTGTTTGAGTTCTAGTTAACTATTATGAGGTCCAATGAGAAGCTTAGCGCCATTTTTATGCATGCTTTATTTAGTACGAATTTCTTATGATGAAAGTCTATTCATTTCAGCAATGGCGTCCATTATTTCATCATCTTTTGCTCTGAAGCTCATATTTTTCTTGAGCGACCAGCAAGCTGAAGGTGCTACAGGTGTCCGTTTTCAGCGTTCTTCGAAGCTACGAGCTCAGATTCTTCAGAGGAAGTCAATTCTAGACTTCATTTCCACTTTGCATGCAGGTTTTATAAAGATTCGAAGAAGAGATTTGCAGATTTTTCAGAAGCAGACAAGCAAAACTTTCTATCTTTTGTCTTATTTCTTCTATTTCACCTTAGGTACTTTCTTCAGCATGTCAAAGCAACCCAAATGCAGATATTCGGAATTCTTGATCATCCGTTCACATATTTCAAAGATCGCTAAAGAAACTCCATGTCTTATTTTTCGAAATTGCCCCTCGCTAAAACCTTCATTCTAAGCTCGCGTTTTTTTCCGAGAATTTCTTTGCATGTGGGCTTGAAACACATATTTTTGAAAATCTCATCATCTGGGTTTGTTCAGAATTCCGTTGTGCACAAAACCCATGTTCCAGATTTTCTCATGAAAAATTGCCCCGGGAAGCTCTAAAAACCCCTGCAGTTCTCGATTGAAGAATCTTTGCATGTTAAGCTAAACGACATGTTTTCGCAATTCTGACATTGTGGGTTGTCTTAGAATCATTTTCTGGACAAAACCCATGTCTCAGAATTTTTGGTGAAGATTATCTTCCGACGGGCTATTTTTAGCCTCACTAGGAGCCATTTTAGCTTTCCGAGAAAGTTGTCAGAAGATAGCCGTGTTCACAGTCAACGGGCAAGTTTTTCAGAAGGTAGTTCAACTAGACTGAATTCGAGACCAAATCGGTCTTAATTTAGGTTTTCATCACAGTAGCTAACAATGAAGCGTTACGCTGCAGAAGGAACAGAGATTACTTCATTTACGGAGCCGCCAAAGTCACTCAAATCCTGTACCATTATCTTCGTGAAGATGATACTTACGCTGATCTTGAGGAAGTACAAGCAGAATTCGAGAAGCTGATTTGTGACAGCCTTGAAGGTGAACCTATGGCGCCCAAATTAGAAAATATTTCAGTGATTGCAGCCAGTTTGAGAAAGGCGACTGAAGAATGCAAAGATGGTGTGCACACGATTACTGAAAGTGGCAGAGAACTAAAGAAGCAGATTATTATTTTTGAACAGCAGCAAAGTGCCAGATGACAGAGAGATCGATGAGTTCTTAGTCGAAGTGTTAGACCGAGTTGACATGGAGTGATCTGTCAGTTACAACGTGCAGTTAATTTCTAGGGTTGAGCCCTGAGCAGCAGTTAACTTGACTTCCAGTCTTCAGTTTACTTGCTGACTTAACACATGCTTATCTCATCCTTGGAATTATCAACACAGGAGTTAGGGTTAGGGTTTCCAGTTAACTGAAGGTAGTGGCCAGTTAACTTTGCTTTAAATAAGGACGTGCATGCTTGCACATTGTCCAATTAGGTTATTTGTACCAGTTAAACTGAGGGCAGTTGCCCAGTTAACTGTATAGTTTACTTCATTAGGTTTAGGGCGCATGACTTGCATGCATTGCAAGAACTGTGAAGTTAACACAAGGTGATTTTAGGTTCCTACACCTTGATGTATATAAATAAGAGCTTTTGCTCATTTGTAATTAACTTTTGCTTGAGAGAAATATATGCGCGCCTACCTTGCCCTCAATATTGCTCTTTTTGTATTGGTTCATGTGTCTTCGCTATTGCAATTAATTGTTATGCCACATAGGGTTTCATGCAATTGTAATGGTGGATTCTTTATGTCTTGTGAATCTTTTATCATTTCAATCAAGTGTTATGCCACATAGGGTTTCGTGAGATTGTGATGATACAATCGTTTTGTGAAGTCTTTACTACTTTCAATCAAGTGTTATGCCACATAGGGTTCCATAAGATTGGTGTGGTAAATTCCTCCCATAGTTAGATCTGTTTGAACATATTTACCATTGAGGTCAATTGTTATGCCACATAGGGTTTCAAGAGATTGAGATGATAAAGCTGTTTTGTGTATCTTTATCATTATAATCAAGGGTTATGCCACATAGGGTTTCGTGAGATTGTAATGATAAAGGCTGTTTTGTGAAGTTTTTACTATTTTGATCAAGTGTTATGCCACACAGGGTTTCATAAGATCATCTTGGTGAATTCTTAAATCTGTTTTGTGCCCAATAAACTTGTTTAGATTGAGATGATAGTTGCGCCACCTTGCCTTCAAGTAGAGAGTCTAAACTCGTTTATCGTCCGATAGTCAATCCCTGCTCCATTTCCTCATGCTCTTTTTCTTGAGGAAACTGGATAGATTTAAAGTAGTTAGCTTAGTTGTAGTTAATGATCTGCGAAACCAGAAAATCCTTAGCTGCAACGTTCTTGGTTTTCTTAACCTTGTGCCTCTTCCAGCTGAGAACAAAAAGATAGGACTTAGATTACTTCTCTTTTCATGCATTCCAGCACAACGAGGGACCTTCCCCTCCTAATTTGAAGAGCACTCATTACGTAGTGTACATAGCTGTCCGTACAAACCTGCACTCCAGAGGTGTTAGATTTTACGCCAACAAAATGATATGAAGGGGAGGATAAGTTTGATAGTCTAATGCTATAAAGGATTTAAGGCAAATGGTCGAACTTCAAAGTTTCAAAGGAACAATGGAAATGATATGCTGCTTAAGGGATGTGTCAAACTTTGGCACCAAAAGACTTAGAAACATTTGGACTACAAAGGATTGAGCTTTCAGGGATTGAAGGGAAGCAATATGATGAGATGACCAAATCTAAAGCCAAGCAAACAAAAGACTTCAATAATAAACTGTCCAGGGTCAAAGATCAGGAATGCAATGGGAGCAATATGAATGAAGGATCAAGTCTAACACTCTAATGACAAATATTCCAAGGCATAAACATGTTTTGAAGTTTGGACGACTAGCATGACAACCCCAATAGGTCTGATAGGTTGACAAATTTTATGAACTTTCAGGTCAAATTGTTGAGATCAGGTGAAAGGTATGCATGAGGATGAAGTCTGACAACCCAATACCAATAGACAAAGGGAAAGGGGAGATGGCAGGGATGGCATACCTATATAGGAAACCTTGCAAGTCCAAAACTCCAACAACTCACAGAACTTAAAGAATTGACCCACACAACTCAACACTTAGAATTTTTTGGACGTTTTGCAGATTTTGAAGCATGATGAGCACACAGGAGATAGTACATGAAAAACTTAGACAGATTTTTGACAAAAGGAAAACCCACTTATATTGTCTTAGATTGGTTATGAGAGGTAAGTTTACACAAAGTCACTGTAACAGATGGGTAAACACAGCTAAATCTGCAAGTTTTTGGACATGCATGGCTGGGTTTTAACACCTAGGAAAACCATTCTATCTTGCTTGACATTAGTCATAATACACTTCTATCTATAAAAATTCACAACAATGATAGGATTTTATGCAAGCTAGCTGATACACCATAAATTTTGCTCATATTTGGAACAAACTGAACATCTCTCCCTATGAAATTTATTACATCACCCAAACAAACAAAATTTATAGAACAAGAATCAACAATAAACTTAACTTACTAATCTCTATGACAGATCTAATGTTGAGATGCACCACAAAAAAAAAGTTGCAGCTAGTTGCATCATCATTATTTTGGGAAGATACCATAAAAGCATACTCTTCCTCCCTAGAGTCTTTGCTCCACCTCAATTGTGACATTAGCTTAATCTCTAAAACATCTTATGGTATAAAGATATGTTCATTTCTCGCATTCTTATTTTATATGCCCAAACTTATGACAATAGTAACACTTAATTTTGTGTTTCAATTGTGAATCAAAAGTCAAAGTTTCCTTCACTTCACCCTTATACCATGCAATAAGTGCATTCTTAGATTCTTCAAAACTAGAGTCGGCAATTTGAATTTGTCTTCATTCTTTTTGCAACAAGTATGAACTTACTTTTTTAATGTGAGAGTTAGACTTTCTGTCAACAAATGCAGTGACTCGACAAAAGTTTCAAATGACAGTGGCAAACTAATGATGACTAAAGCAACCATATCATCTTCATCTACTGGTTTGTTGCCAACGAACAGTTTAACTTTAAGGTATTTCATTCTAAGTATATGCTTGAATTGTGACTCAAGCTCGCCCAACTTTGTGGAACATGACAAATTTTTCAAAGAGAGAACTCTTAACTTTTTCAAAAGTTTGATATTTGTTTTTAAGACTCTCTCAAAGATCACCAAAAAAAGTGCCATTCCAAACTTCTAATATCAAGTCATAAAAAACAAGCACTTTTAACGATAAGGGTTCCTTATGATGTTTATAAAAAGTTAAATCATACAAGATTTGAAGCTGTTATAGTTTCCATTTTAGGACTTTTCTATTGCAATTTTTATACACAATGATGATGTTTTAGCTCCAAACATTAATTTTTGGTCTTCAAGCGAAATGAGATTTTGAATATTGCCCATGACTATGAAACCTAGGGTTTACTAACAGTTTTCAAATGGAAATATGCTTGAAAAAAATTCAGACTAGCATAAAGTTTAAGAGTAAATGGAGGAAACAATTGTAAAAAATTCTAAATATGCTATGTTTGCAAATGCTAACTATATAGAATTTCATGCTTCTTACTTCACGGAATTTATAAATCACTTTTTTTCTTTCCCTTTTTCAGCAGTCAGTATTTACAGCAGTTTGTTGGGGCCTCCATACAGAAATCAATGAGTCCCTATACAACATTCATTCAAACCTGCAACTATGACAGTCAAGTCAATCCAAAAAACAATTAAATTCAGCCCTGCATGAATTTTCAGTCAGGTCAGCCCCACAAATCTTCAGTAAGGTTGGCCTTGCATAAAACTTCAATTAGGCTTGCCCTAAAAATAGAAAAAAAAATTAATTAAAGTAGGCCCCGCATGGTTTTCTCCCCAGTTGGCCTATTACACAGATATCTAGCCAAAAACAGCAGAAGTTGGCCCATGAATAGCAATAAACAAGCAATCTGTCCGCCCTTGAAACAAACAACAATTTCTTCATAAATCTTTCATTTCGACAGAATTTTTATCTCCTTTTGACAGCAATTTCCTATCCTTTTGACAGTGATTTTATATCCTTTGTATGTAATTTTCTTTCACAGCAACAGCATTTTAATCCCTTTGGACAGGAATTTGATGCACAGCAGATTTGCCAACCTCCAAATTTCCTTATTCTCTGTCGGATTGGTTTAGCATACCCTTTCCTAGGTCTTTCTCACTTCAATGCCAAATGTTGGAAGAATGAATGCACAGAGTTTGAGAGAATTGGATGGTACACATTTCAATGAGAGTATGTTTGCATTTATTATTGTGCAGGGAAGTTACATGGTGGTTGTAACTTAATCAAGTTACTTTCTAGACATAACTAATGTATTGTTATTACATCATTTAACACAAGCAATAAATGCCTACCTACAAAGTGTAGTCCAACATTATATCATACTTCATACATGTGACACATTTTTAAAACCCCTCAATCTTATAGGGCCAAGATGCCATACAGCAGGCTTGGCAACCAAGTTTCATCGATTGCAAAATCAGAATTCCAAAAAGCTGGTCATGGTTCAAACCAAAATTACAAGAAAAGAACATTATTACTGAAACATAAAGGATTATTACCAGTGTGCAACACCTTTGCAGGACAGTCATGTCTTTTTGGACAAGTCTTTCAACCTAAAAGATACCTCCCTTGATGAGGCAGGTCTATATAAGAACACTAACAGACACTTAAAGTTGAAAGTAGGCTACTCTCTCTCCACCAAAGATTATTTAGATGTAAATATCAAACTCCAAGTGGACAAGATCCAAATCACACCCAAGTCGTGGCTGCAAGGAAAGAAAATAAATGGCCTACAATTCAAGATTGCATGGTGGAAACTCGTGACTTTCCTTCCCTAGGGTGGTCACATCATTGAACGTCTAAGTGATGTCTCTTTTCGTTCTCAATAGGTGATGGTGACATCAATAGTGCCTACTGGAATACCACAGTTACATGAGCATGTCATGATTATTTTATTGCATTGACATTAACATAGAAGAACAAAGATAATATGAAATGCAATTTATTTGCATTTCTCTCACCTAGAATGCTGACAATCAAGGAGTACATTTTTGTAATAATGGCACAATGGAGTCTCAAGTATCTTCAAAAAAATATATTATGTTGTTGGTGAAAATATAACCTCTTAGAAATGTAAAACAATTAAAACTAGCTTAGCAAATGACTGCCACACACTGACCTTTCTATGCGGTGTATGAGAAACTAACTTTGGTATCTTTGATATCATCTCTTCTTGAGTCTCAATAGAACTCTTGACCCTTGGTAAATATAAGAAAATTAACCAAACGAAGAGTTATTTTTCTTTTGCATTTTAAATAATGACATCGTGTTATTTGACCTCTAATCAAGGATGATGTCAATATTCAAAACAGCTAATAAAATAAAGAATTTAGCCTATAGTCTATCTTTACACATATACCTCATAGGCCAAACTCTTTGAGCTGTTTCTAGTTCAGGACATTCTTGTCTGGTTTGTTTTAATAAAGAATTTTTGGGAACTGCAGCAACGGTGTTCTGAAACAGGACTTTTTATTATCAGTTAGAGGCACAATAACCACCCTCAAATGACATAATTAGTTTCAATCAGATATAACTAATATACTGAATGTATATATAACTTACAGAACAGCTTGAAAGAGTTTTTTCTGCTAATCCTCTACCCGTCTTGCCATTACATGCGAATTGTGAAGCTGATTTTTTGGTTTCCTTCTGTGCAAGAGCAAAACCATGTTGATACCCAGACACAACCTTTCAAATAAACAAAATAGTCATGATGTTGTACAAGCTTCAGATGGAGGTGAATATATAGCACTTAAAAAACAGATTTAAAACACTATAAACCTTAGAATCTAAGCTTTCTTTGTGCCCACCAATACTTTTACCCGTATAAGCTAGGCTTTCTACTTTGACATCAGATGACATGTCTTTCTGAACAGCCAATTTTGAGAATTGTACTTTGTGCATACAATTGCGACCATTAAATTTCACATTCTGTATTATAACAAGAACCAAAGCAATTAAGCTGAAATTCCACTAGAATAAGTCTATAAGAAATAGAGAATCTAAATTTGACATTATAAAATGATATAGGACTAAGGCATAACTCCAACTGAAAAGACAACATCTTGATCTAAGATATAAAGAATCTACATGGTGAAAAACGCCAGTGTATGTAATTTGACAAGGAAGCATAGAAATAAATTGGGATCTAACATTTGGAAAGGGGCAGTTTGCATTCAAAGACAGTAATCCCCTCTAGTTTCATATGCACCATATCACATGGGAATGCTCAAAGAACAGGTTACATGGGATGAGATTAGTAGTATTGAGGACTCACAAATCAAAATTGTAAAAAGCACTCTGTAATTTCAATGGCTGCCTATGGTTTTATGGCCTGCAACTGAATTGGAGATGACATGTGACTGAAATCTTTCATTCATAAATTGAAGTTTTAAAAAAGAAGTATGCTAAGCAGGAGACAACAATAAACTGTGGAATACTTTAGACTGACAGGTAAAAATTGCACCAATAATATATAAATGCAGATCTATGAAAATAAATTTCATTTTATGCTAAAGAAAATCATGTTTTACCACGAGGGTTTTTTTAATATTTTTTTAAAAGCAATCTTTGTGGTTTGTACCATTGAGTGTTTGCAGCATGAGAAGCCTCCTCACCATCCACATATATCAGCTAGTTATTCTTTATGGCATTATCAGACTGGTTCTAAGCAACACTTCTTTGCATTTTATCAAGTGATTTAGTCTTCTTTCCTATGTTAGATTTTGATTAGACCAGTAGGAAAGTGCAAGCATTTTCATCTACAATAAGGTATCCTCCCTTTTATAGAATTCTGTAAAATTTTATCGCTGCTTCTCTTTTGTATTTTGAAGAAAAATGCATTTCCTAGAGCTTTGAAATCCCACTAAGAATTCATTTTGGGATGATCACAAGTATGGCAAATATTGTGGGAACTCTACAATCCCATTGATAACAAAAGTGATTTTTCCATGCTTTCATCACCCTATTTATTATTCTGTCTTGTTGGGCATTCAAATGTAATGTCCCCTTCTCAAACCTGATCTTTCCAAAGGACCGTTGGTCTTTTCTTTGGGAACCCGAAGGCTAGTCGGAAGATAAATTAGGGTTTCCTATTTTAAGGAGGTTATTGCTCAGAGATGATGGATTCAATGGCGGATCCTTTCTGGGTTTTCAGAGAGCTTCGCAGTGGTGTGTTCATCTCGGCATTCTGAGCATTTCCCGGAATTTACTATTTTTAGTAAATTCTATTTTTGGCAGTTTAGCAGTTGGGTCCAGCATGGTTGACTTCCTATGTCAGTTTGATCAGTTGACTTGGTCATTATTGGCTTCAGGGCACAATTGGAGAGATAAGTTGATATAATTAATTAAAAAGTCAAGTTTTAATATTATTTTCGGACATTGACCCCTTGGCCTAGTCTATTGACTTTATGTTGTTTTGAAAAGTGGGCTTTTGAGGGTGGCGCCTCATTAAAGATTATTTTATATTTTACATTTTATCCAAAGTCAAAACAAGCTATAAAGGGGATGCAATTATTAAAGTATTGATTTTAATTATAAAGTCAATATTGAGCTTGAAGGAAATGGACGCCATCCTTGAAAGAGATTAGGGTTTTTGCCTTGAAGAGGAGATTAGGGTTTTGAGAAGTCAACGAGAAAGTTATAAAAGGAAGGCTTTGATCATCATTTGGTATCTTTTGTCTATGCTAATGTTATGCTGCCGAAATGGTTGCGGAATTGCTTCGAGGAATGAATGCCTCCTAGTCTGGGCTCGACTTCGTGCTTGAGAGACAGCACCTAGTGGAGAGGTTTGCTTAGTTGAGTGTTTTGTAGTAAGTTTTGCATTTGTAGTTCAATTTCTAGCATGTTAATGAAGTTCTGGAGTTGCTGATTTAGTATAGCTGCATGTTGTATTTGCTCATAAGTCAAAAAATAAAAATATATTCGTTCTGGGTATTGGCTAGAACCATTTCTATGCCCTAGGCGCCCATTTGTGCAAATTTTGGTGATTTATAACGAAGAATCTGATTTTATCTTGTTGGTAGAATATTTCTAGAGGTTGTACCATTCTGTTTCGCCTGGCAAGTGTTTAGAAAAAAAAATACTTCAATTTGTCAGCTGTTTCTTTGTCTAGTCTTCATTGTCATCATCCTAGCATTCGTTTGCATCAAGTCTCATGTCATTCTGACAAGTATTGAGTGAGTTGTGAGCATTTTAGTGGATTTTAGGGTTGTTGGTTTTGCATTTAAAGGTGCAGATCTGATTTGATCAGAATTTTAAATCTGGTTTTTGAGAGAAGAAATCAGTTTGGTATTTCCATTAAGCAAGGAGAATTCTATATCTAAATGCTCGTTGAATTGTTCTAACTCTATGCTCTTGGCAGGCGAATTCTCTATCATATTGTAAGCTGACAGTAGTACTGGCAGCAGTTCTTAATCTTGCTTAATTATCTGATTTGTAATGCTCATCTTTACATTCTGTAATTGCCTTGTAATATCTTACATCTCCGCCCTATGGTAGCTCCTTTCCCACTCCGGGTTAGAAAGCACATTCTGGGTGTTGAGTACTTTCAGCATTACAGTTATTTCTTTCAAGCATTGTATTTTGTAACACTCCGCCATATGGTCGCCCCTCACTCCATACTGGATTGGGTAGCACATACTTGGTGTCGAGTTCCCTTTCAGCACTTAGTGTAGAAGATCCTCTGACCATATGCTCGCCATCATCGGCGCCATTCTTGGTTAGAGTTCCTGCATAAGCAATTTGATTTAGATCCTCTGACCAATGCTCACACCTTGCCCACATCGGGATCCTGGTGTACATTCTGGTTAGAGTTACTTCAGCACATTTTGGTTTAGCTGCTAACCTTAACGAGTGCATTGCTTTGTAATCTGTAATTTAAAAAAATCGAAAAAAATTGGCTCGGAATATTTCATCAAAATACCTAATTGGATCAAACATAATAGGACCATTCTGATCTCCATCCACTTACTTGATGCAATAAATGAGCACCTCATTATCATTCTCTTTTACAGAGATCCACTGAACCATCAATGTTGACAGTGACCCAATGTGAACCATTATGAGCTGAATCCAGGTAGAATTTGCCAAGATTTTTTTCTAATTGACTGCATAAATTAGAGTAAATGTATTGAAGGGATGCACCACAAAATAACCCCACCATAAAATTGGCCAACCAGCAACAAGAATTGTGCTTGTGAAGCTATGTCGACAAGGAATGTGCAAGGGGAAGAATGTAATTAATGCATGAAGGAATGGATTTGATATTGGGGGCTGTGAAGCCCCAAGGGCATTGTGGGAGGGAGATTTTTTTTAGCATTAGGGGGATGCAATCTAGTGAAAGTGTTAGTGAGGTGAGGATCAAGGATGGGGAAGTGGTAAGGATAGAATGGGAGGGGCATGGTGGTGGAAGGTGAAAGAAAGCTAAGATGCAAAAATGCTTCCTACTAAAAGGAAGCAAAGGTGTGGAATGATGCTTCCTACACTAATCTATGAGATGATATATGTGCAAAAAATAAACTAATCATACAGTTACAAATAAATAAACACAAAAGCAATATATCATAACACAATGATTAACATGGGGAAAACCCTTTCGAAAAGAAAACCCCACACTCCAAAGCAACTCAATGTATTACTCAATAATCAAAGGGTACTGTAAAGAACCTTGCAATTTTTCTGCTCTAATTTTCCTGTATTGACCCCTTGGAATTTTTATAACACCTGATGGGTGAGCTGATTATATGCCGCTGTAATTTTCTGGTTGTTTGTTTGATTTGAAGGGAGCTCGTTTTGAATGTCAATTCCGTTAAGCCACGAGTGTTACTTGCACACACAGTTTAAACGATGTTGATGACCTGTGTAGTACCCTGGCTGTGGTATATAACCTTGCAGATATTTTGTTTGAATGGCTAGTTTGTGGAATGCATTTTCAGTCATAACAAGTACAGTGCTTGCATATAGTGAATATAGTCATTACTGAAAGCGATTAAGTAGACACACTAATGCATGCAACAGATATATGAGACTGAATCCTTCATTTAGCAGTAATTATAACAATGCACTAACAACATGTTACACACTTGTTCCCAGCAATAACATTTTCAGAATTATCACCATGCTGTAGCAATCATTTGTAAAACTATTTTCTGATGTTACAGTCTTGCAAAATACATCAGCAATTCCACATGTTTTCTGGCGATATATGGTACTTTTCCTAAGAGTAGGGAAACATGGATAAACTCAGAATACTCAAGAAATGCAAGGAGTACTCAAACCTGAGTTGAAAGCTTGAAGTCGAGTTGAACAATGAAGAAAACATATTAGCACTAAACCAGAACTATTTGCAGCGACTGGAAATCTTCCTCTGGCCTCTGAATCTCTTGATGGATGTTGTTTTCAGCCTTGTTCCTGTCCAACACCACTTCTTACAGCCACTTACAATAACCACAGTCCAGAAGGAGAGCAGAAAATGAAGCGCTTCCCCTAAGGATAAACACATCTTTGGATGTTCTACCCAGATTTCAGCCCAGCTCAACTATAACCTGTAATATGCGCCTGTAGAAGAGGCGTCCTGAGATTCATCAAGGAAATACGCCTTCCCTCGGACTAAAGGCTCTCCAAAAATCGTCACACACAGTTACAACTCAGCTGATAGAACTGTAAAGCCACTCAGACCAGGGTCCCGCGTTTCTTCCACTTATCTTCACATATCCGGCTTCAATCCTTCAAAAAAAATGATCCTTATGTGTGGTAAGGACTACGAATAAAGACCTCATATGATGAGATACCTTCGAAATTTCAAATACAAAGCCCAAATCTGACCCACGCAGGTAGCAAAAACTCTCCAAGAGAAAACACGAAAATCTGTTGTTTCCTTGTGCTAACCAAAAACGTCGAACCTGTCCAACTAGGGATGGTCTCACACATCCGAAACTGGCTGAGAGGGTCTTAAAACCCTAGCAACGAACCTGTGTTCTTCTTGTGCCAAAGAGGTGAATGTTCAAAGGTGCGAATGGTCTCCTGCTTTCCTCCTTTTCACCAAAAGGCCCTATAAAAAAGACCATTTTTCCCATTGGCTCAATCAAAATAATAAAGTGACTTTTGTATAGTCTTTTAAATAAATATTTCCATAAGGCCTCTTATAAAATTTCATAAAGTCACTTCACCCAAAATAATTTAATTAATTATTTAATATCACCTTTAGAGAATAATTTTTGAAACTTAGGCAATAATTAAATAATTAAATAAATGACTCCCTAATTTCATCAATTGCCTTCGGGAGTTAAAAGGCAATGAGGCATTCTGAGCGGCTAGATGGGAGGGGACATTACAGTTACACAACAATTCCAAATTCATATTCTTGCATAAATTATATCTTGTACTCTATAATACTTGACTAGACAGTACTTCATGTGATGATGTACCTTATTTTTGATACTTAATATTTTGGTTTAGATACTTTTACATGTGAGATGTAATATGGCATTTGTATATGTTGAAGATGTTTCATTTCATTTCTATATTTATGTGAAAATGAGTTACTATTTATTTTCGTGAGATAGTTTAGGGTTTTGAACCTTATAGCTAAGGTGGAGGTTTTAATTCCTCATCAGAATTCTCTAAACTATCTAATCTCTTCACGTCTTTAGGTCCTTCATGGGCTTCTAGTTCAACCTTCGCAACCTTTGGGGTTAGTTGAGCCAAATTTTTCTTTTCATCCTTCTCTAGTTGCAATGTTGTGGAAGAAGATTTAACCAAAAGACAACACTTCTTCAATAAAAAATATTTTAGGCCACATGATTCTAAAGTTTGTGCCCTTTCAAACTAACACCATGGTCAATGAAGATACATTGCACGGCCTTGTTCTTCATCTTAAATCACTTCTCCCTAGGCACATGTGCATATACCTTGCAACCAAAGACTTGAAGATGTCTTTGTGAAGTCTTTTTGCCCATCCACAACTCCATAGGTGTCTTCTCAAAGAAAGATGTACGAGACCTATTAACCAAGTAGCAAGCTATGGCAACCACTTATACCTGAATTTTTTATTCCAAGCCGAATCCACAAAGCATACTCTTATCCCTCTCCATCGTGGAGTTCATTTTTTCTACAATTCCATTTTGTTGAGGGGTGTATGGAGTTCTCTTATGTCTCTATTGTGATCCTTATAGAATTTATCAATATTTGTTGAACAAAACTCACCACCATTATCAATCTTCAAAATCTTAATCTTCCCACCAATCTAATTCTCTACAAGAGCCTTAAACTCTTTAAAATGACTGAAGACTTTAGATTTACTTTTAAGGAAACATACCCATGTCCTACAATAGTCATCAATAAAAGATCAAAATATGCAAATTTAAAACTTGAAGGAATATTAACAAAAGAAAATATATTAGATAAGCCCAACACTCCAAAAGATATATAAAATCTAGAGTTAAACTGAACATAGTTTATTTTTTCATATACACATTGCTCATAAAAATCAAGTTCAAGATTACGTTCATTTAACCCTTCAACAAGGTTTTCGTCTTTCAAGGCCCTTAGACCCTTCTCACCTTGTGACCCATCCTCTCATGTCATAACATTGCCTTCTTGGATAGTAGCTTAGTCTCCAAAGTGTGAGCACCCTTAGGCACCGAGAAAGTATGACCATCGAAAGTGGATGCAACACTCCTCTTTGCCACTAGTTCCAATGTTCAAGGTGTAGATTCTATAGATTTCTTCATTGTAGGAGAAGAAGAGCTATTGCACTAACCCATGCATGCACCAACTAAGATAGAGTTCCTATGCAGGCACCCTTAGCAAACATCATAGCCCCTCTCGCTTTCTTGCATCCTCTAGTTAAGAAAACAACCTACACACTCAAATCATTAAGTTCACTTATAGAAAGTATGTTCCATGCCAAACCAAGGATATGAAATACCATTGATCCCTTTCATTCATTCATCAACAAATCAAATCAAAACTCTTCCACAACCAACAATATTCAAATAAGAGTCATCTCCAAGGTACTCCTTCCCAGCATCAAATTCTTCATATTTTGAGAACCAACCCCAATGTGAGGTCATGTGGAAAGAGGTACCGAAGTCTATCAACCATGTACCATCTAATGCATGTGTAGCCTGTTGGCATTTAAATTCGCACCTCTGGAATGTGGATTTGAAACGGACAGCTATGCATAGATAAACTACTCTTCAAATTAGGAGGGGAAGCTTCCTCTTGTTGATGGTATGAAAGAAAGTAAATTAAAAGTAATCCGCCTATCTTTTTGTTTCAGCTAGAGCACAAGGTTTATAAAACACAAACGCTGCAGCTGAGATTTTCTATTTAAGAACTTCAACTACGACTAACTTAAGCTAAAGACGTTTCTAACTTCTCAAGTAATACGCAGAGCCAAAGAATTTAGAAATGAACAAGGTTGATTCTCTGACAAGGTTTAAGAGAACTCTTTCTCAACATACATCTACACACTTCAATGTACGCTGAAATTAAGATCATGTATGAGACCAGGTGTCTCTCAACCCCTAACTAAAGCTTGAATGAAGTTTGTTTGACGTTTTGAGGGTTTGTGATTTTTGTATTTTTGCAATATATTGAAATGGTGCGATTTTGATAAAATGCTTCTAAAATTTATAATAAATATGAGAATACAGCTACTGCAACAAATCAGCTTCTAGAGCGATGATAAATGATTGTATTATTTTGCTGAATGATTACAATGATGAATCTCAAACATGCAAGCAAAAAGGCAACAGTATTTATTTAAAAACCTGGCTTATTTGCAGCCGCCTGAAAGAAGAGGAAATGGTACGGCTTGCTTCAGATACAGACTTCTACTACTCAAAGATGGATGCAAAACCCTCTGAAGGTCTAGGCGCCACCACTGGAGAAGACAGAATGCAAAAAGGCAAGGCGACTTGCTTGATATGAAAAGTACGGCCTTGCAGCTGTGTGGTACGGTCTCCAACCAACAAGTACAAAATCCGTACGGCCTAGGATAATGTGTCGGATAAACAATATGAATAGCCACTGTGTTGGATTCTCTTCTGGAAGAAAATCAATCCAACTGCTGACTGAAACCCCACTGAAATCCCACGAATATGCTCTGTAATGACTTCTGTATGAAGCCACTCAACTGACAATCTTCAGCTGAATCTTTCACAACCTCAGTATGCCTGATCATGAAGAGGCGACGTTCTCCACAATCTGTTTGCAGAAACCCTTGTTTCTCCAACTCCAAATGTTCTCAAAGAGAAAAGACAAATTCAAATGATCATCAATAATGAGTTTGATTTGCCTTGAAGAGAAATATATATCTTTTTTCCTCAAAAGTTCGACCCTTTTCAAAAATCAACTTAAAATGCATTTAATATTATTTAATTCGCCCTTTTCAACTTAGGCTCAATAATTAATAAATGGCGTCCCTTTTTAAATGAGTAATAAATACTCATTTAATAATAATATCCCCCTTATATTATAAAGTTATAAAATACTTTATAATAAGCCATTTAATTAATTAATATTTCCTTTGACTTTATAATATAAAGTCATAATAATAATTATTTAATTATTATTAAATGCTTCGTAATTCTTCGTTTCCTCAACAAACTGTCAAACTAGGTCGAAACTGAGATTGCCAACTGAGCCAGGTGCCCTGCCAGAAATAGTAACCCCTGTTGGCTTGACTTACTATAAATAGTAAATGCCTGAATATCACTCTATGAGCTCCTGCAAAGACCCAAACCTGAATCAACTGGTGGAGTAATATCCCAAAACTCTGGATAACTGCCATGGATAACCCTCTAATCAAATCTGTCAGCCTACGAGGGTCAAAATGATAGGCTCACTCCTCAACAAACAATGTCAACTAAAACGGGGACATTACAGTCTGCCCTCCCTGAAATTGTTTGTCCTCAAGCAATCTCTGCAAATAAGGACGCACCGCACCACCTGGATCCCAAGGATAGTGTCGGACAATGTTCCTGCTAGCCACAACTGTCTCCTGTAACTCCCACAACTGATCAACTAGAATAGAATACCATCCCCTATCAACCTTAGTGTTGTCTGTCATAGGATCAAGAAACTCAGGAGGAAGCATGTCAAACTACAAGCAACTTACTCCCTAAAACTGCACGAGATATACTGTCATCCAACATATCAAGCACGTGCATACCAGAACTGTGCACCTGAAACAAATCGTGTACGTGCGGATCAAACATGAAACCATATACACTTTGCACCGTGTACTCACTATGAAACTCCTCCAAAAGCTGAGTCTGAAATCCCAGTGCACAAGTAGGATCCCAAACACTATCATCACTTGTCCCGCTAACGAGAGAGATGGAGTGTAGGCTTCCATCTGTAATCCCCCTCAACACATATTTCTTGCCTTGTACCTCAAATCTCATCTCCATTTTAGGCAAGTTGAGGGTGAACACACTAATGTCCTGAAGCCATCTCATACCCAACACTAAATCCATCCCACCCAGGCTGACCACATAAAAGTCTGCCTGCAACTCATAATCATTCAGCATGAGGGTGAGATTACAAATTCGTCGAGTGCAAGTGACGGTATATCCATCTGCCACCCAAACTCTGAATCCAGCGAAGTCCTCTGTCTGGAGTCTGCATCTGCTGACGAAGCTCTCATCAATAAAATTGTGTGGCTCCGGTGTCAAGCATAGCAATACATCGCTGTCCATCCACTAATCCCCTGAACCTAAAAGAATCATCCCGTACACTAGCAGATAATACCAACGGGGACAAGTTGGCATCGGATCCAAACTCCATAGAGGCATTCCCAACCTCCGCATGTCCTGAAACAGCCTGCTGGTCTGAATCCTCAAACTCAACATCTCCAAAGTAAACCCACATGGCGCGGTTGGCTCTGCCCTTTGGTCTTAAAGGAAAATCATGCTCCTTGCTGTAAGGTTCTCTGCACCAATAACAAAGTTGTTTCCTCCTCAATTCATCACGAGTTGCATCATCAATTCTTGCTGTTGTTTTTTTTTTTGGTTCTACAACTGGTGTATGACTCTCCTCAACAGGCAAGGTGTTTGTTTTAGGCTGAAATTGTTTCTTCGGAGCAGAAAGCTCCATACTCCTTGCCTTCCGCATGGCCTCCTGAAGAGTAGGGGGATCAAATGCCTTGAACCAACCTCTCATAGGCTCAGACAATCCCTCGGTGAAGAGAATGACAAGTGTCCTCTCTAAAATCCCTGTCACCATGACTGCAACCCTCTGGAATTCACTGATGTAAGAATCCAAACTGCCTGTCTGCCTGACCTGAGCTAGCTCCCTAAAATAAAGTTCTGGATCCTTTTTGTCAAAACGCTCTATGAGCCTACTCGTGAACTCCTGATAGGTGGTAACCGTGTGATGACCAAGGGTGTACATGCCGTGATGCCACCAATCATGCGCCAACCTATCAAGATGCAATGTAGCAAACTTAATGGCCTTGTCCTCCTGCATAGGTCTCAATGATAGTTACTTGTCTAACTTTTGTACCCAAGACCTCGCTGAACTCTTATCTGAGCCATCAAAGTAAGGCAAGATAATCTTGCTAACTACATGCTGAAGATCCCTATTCCCCTGTGGCTGTGGCTGTTGGTGCTGTGGCGCTCTGCGGTCAAATCTACCTCCTCCTCTGGGCTTATGCACATCCATGAACTCATGAAAATACAAAGACTGCCTGATCTCAGGTGCCAATGTCGAGTACTCTCCAAAGAATCTGGTCACATCTACCACCGACATGCCGTGATGTGGATGAAACTCAGGCTGGTGACCCTGCTGCTCTGCCTCCGATGTCAAAGGTGCCTCTCTGGATATAAATATAGGTTGTCCAGGCCTATGCTCATGAAAGATAGGTGACGACTGCCGCTGTGCTGACACCAGTGGCTGGTCTATGCCTGCAGTCCCGCTCCTCTGTCCTATCTGAATATAGTGTTGCTGAGGCGGAGTACACTGCCTCATCGTGCCCATCAACTAGGACATCATGTCCATCATATTATCACGCCTGCGTCTGAATTCCTCATCAGTAATATCACCTCCGGCATGTTCTTTCCTTGGATCCCTATGTGTCTTTGTAGGAATTTCACGATCTGCCATCAATGTAGTGACACTATTCTCACTGCTATTGGAACTGGATCTGTGAATACCCAAAACCCTTGATACTGTCTCACCTTCAGGAATAGGTGGACCTGTCTAATCCTCGATTTTGCCTGTTCCTCTACCCTTACTGTAGAAAATAATATCTCTACTCATGAAAAAGCATCGAAAAAGCACACATCTGACTGAAAAAGCACAGGATGGCAGGAAAACTGTGCTCTGATACCACTGTAAGAGACTAGGTGTCTCTCAACCCCTGACTGAAGCTTGAATGAAGTTTGTTTGATGTTTTGAGGGTTTGTGATTTTTGTGATTTTTGCAATATATTGAAATGGTGCGATTTTGATAAAATGCTTCTAAAATTTATAATAAATATGAGAATACAACTACTGCAACAAATCAGCTTCTAGAGCAATGATAAATGATTGTATTATTTTGCTGAATGATTACAATGATGAATCTCAAACATGCAAGCAAAAAGGCAACATTATTTATTTAAAAACCTGGCTTATTTGCAGCCGCCTGAAAGAAGAGGAAATGGTACGGCTTGCTTCAAATACAAACTTCTACTGCTCAAAGATGGATGCAAAACCCTCTAAAGGTCTAGGCACCACCACTGGAGAAGACAGAATGCAAAAAGGCAAGGCGACTTGCTTGATATGAACAGTACGGCCTTGCAACTGTGTGGTATGGCCTCCAACCAGCAAGTACAAAATCCGTACGGCCTAGGATAATGTGCCAAATAAACAATATGAATAGCCACTGTGTTGGATTCTCTTCTGGAAGAAAATCGATCCAACTGCTGACTGAAATCCCACGAATATGCTCTGTAATGACTTCTGTATGAAGCCACTCAACTGACAATCTTTAGCTGAATCTTTCACAGCCTCAGTATGCCTGATCATGAAGAGGTGACATTCTCCACAATCTGTTTGCAGAAACCCTTGTTTCTCCAACTCCAAATGTTCTCAGAGAGAAAAGACAAATTCAAATGATCATCAATAATGAGTTTGATTTGCCTTGAAGAGAAATATACATCTTTTTTCCTCAAAAGTTCGACCCTTTTCAAAAATCAACTTAAAATGCATTTAATATTATTTAATTCGCCCTTCTCAACTTAGGCTCAATAATTAATAAATGGTGTCTCTTTTTAAATGAGTAATAAATACTCATTTAATAATAATATCCCCCTTATATTATAAAGTTATAAAATACTTTATAATAAGCCATTTAATTAATTAATATTTCCTTTAATTGACTTTATAATATAAAGTCATAATAATAATTATTTAATTATTATTAAATGCTCCGTAATTCTTCGTTTCCTCACAAACTGTCAAACTAGGTCGAAACTGAGATTGCCAACTGAGCCAGGTGCCCTGCCAGAAATAGTAACCCCTGTTGGCCTGACTTACTATAAATAGTAAGTGCCTAAATATCACTCTGTGAGCTCCTGCAAAGGCCCAAACCTGAATCAACTGGTGGAGTAATGTCCCGAAACTCTGGATAACTGCCATGGATAACCCTCTAATCAAATCTGTCAACCTACGATGGTCAAAATGATAGGCTCACTCCTCAACAAACAATGTCAGCTAAAACAGGGACATTACAGATCACAGAAGCATAACACAATAAATGGAAATCTAAGACGTTATACCAAGGCAAAGGAGGCTCATGATTTTATTTCTCAAACTTTTGAATGAAGATTACACTAAACACATGCACGGAACAAGAACTTGCAGCTAAAGAGGCTTGCAAACTTGTTCTTACACAAAAGGGACAGCGATTACAACAACTACTTGTTGGCTAAAAGAGACTCAACAATTCGCTATCATAAACACAATTGAACAACACTAAATAACAATAGAAGGCACTTAGGCTCAGCGTTTTGTTATCACTAGCATGGTTAAAGAAAACTAATGAGCAAAGGCTCTTATTTATAGGCAAGCAAAGGAGTATGGAACCCTAAAATCTCCTTGCTTTCACAATCTAGGGCTTGCTCAGCAAGCAAGCTTTATTTCTAAATCTAGAAAGAAGATAACATCTAACACCTAAGAAAGCAAGAAAAGCGGGAAACGCCAACTATTACAATTTATCTTCTTTCTCTTCTTCAAAGAATGGATAGGAATTGCTCCAAGAATAGAAAGAAAGCTTCTAGATGAAAGCCGCTTTAAATCTCAATCATATCCCACTAAAAAGCAGGAAACTAGGTCTTGGTCAGGTGCATTGATACTATCTAAGGCAATATTTCGATTCTCCAAGATCCCTTCGCCTTCTATGATCAAACTTAGAGAATCTTTCACTTCTTCAACTGCTTTATGAGTTCTATTCTTGAAAAACATCATTGCCCGAAAAGATGACTCACTAATTGATAACCTGGCGGCTTTGCAACTTTATGCTTATGACACTTCTCTTGATTTCCAACAGAAGAGTATTGCACAACTCTTTTCTTATACCTTTCCTTTTTCTCATATCACACCTCCTCGTGTTCTTCAGCTGAGATGATGAAGTTTTGATATAGTGTTGATTTGGTCTTAAACTCGATGGAAGCATACTCCATATTGAAAACCTTGAAGAAGGATTGTAAACTTGCTTATGTTCAGACAAGCTTTGAGCAACTTTCTATTTTTAAAATGCTGGTTTTTCAGCCTCAAACGGACAATTTTTTGGAAATTTTTCTGAGATATGGGTTTTGCTCAGAATTTCGTTGCAAGACAACCCAGATCATCTGTTTTTGAAAATTTTGAATTTAGACTTAAAAAGCAACAAACCCTAATTTCTTCAATTTTACACCAAAAAAGCTAGCACCTGGGTTTTGTTCAAAATACAATTTGGAATGAACCCAGTTGATCAGATTTGAAAAACACTAATGGCTGATGGAAAAAGCAGCAAACCCTAAAATCTGAAATTTTCTTGAAAAAGCTGAGATTTGGGTTTTCTTCAGAAGACTATTTCAAGAGGACCCAGATGATCAAAATTTGGAAACTCTGAAGATCTCACTGACATGCAAATAAAAAGCAGCTGCTGCAACTTGATGAATTTCTTGAGAATTTCTTCAGAAGAATGAGATGATAAGACCCAGATGGCTGGAAATTTGAAAATCTTGGCCTTCTTCTTGAAAAATTTGATCTTCTGGATGAAAAAGTATGAAAAAGCAAGGCCTTATGCTGCTGGTCTAAAAAATTTGATGAAGAATCAACAAACTTGAGTTCTTGAATCATGAAATATAACTCCAAACTTGCTGCTCCAACTTTCTCCTTTGGAATGCTACCTGCAATAATGATGAGAATTGAAAGGAAGAGATGTCTTAAATAGATTTAGGGCTTGAAATAGATTTGCGTTCTTTTGCTTTAATCTTCAAACCCTAAACTCAGCTTGTTCAATGAATTTAGACATTCATCTTTCAACTTGCAATTTTGAAAATGTGAAAATTTTGACTAAGGCATGGCAAGTTGGGCGCCCTTCTTGGCTAGGGACACCAATTTCTTCCAGACTTAACCATTTGTTGAAGTTTTTCAACTTTTCACAGTTTTGACACCCTACTTGACCTTCGATCTCTGGCTTCCAGATTGATCCAACGAGCGAGCTAGATGATTCATCGCGTAGCTTGACTGATTCTGAGATCACCCTAGAGGCACTTTTGGCTAAAAACTTCGTTTTGACCTTTAAATTCATGGGAGCCTATTTTCTCCAGGGGCTCTGAACTTTCACAATGTACATTTTTACATGATTTTCAATTTCTTCATTTCCCTTTGATATTTTGATGAAATCTTGATTCCAGGAGCTACGCTGATCCAATTGACTAACCGTCTGCTTCGCTAGATAGCTCGACTGAAACCCACAAGGTGATCTTAGATGCTGTATTGGAAAATTCTATCATTTTAGACCTCAAAAGTTTGGGCGCCCTTCTTCACCAGGGGCACCCATGTTTACCAGACTTAGAATTTTTTTCATTTTCTTCACCTTTGCTCTTTTTCAAATGGTCTCGTCAGATCTAGAGTAAGGCACCGGATTGACTAATGGTTGGGCTCATTACGAAGCTGAGGAGAAATCAAGAGGAGTCTCCTGGGAGTAACTTTGTCAGAAAGTTGGATTTGAGGCTTCAAAAGCTTGGGCGCCCCTATCAGGTTGGGGGGCCCAACTTCACCAGAGTTAGGCATTTTTGGTGTTTTCTTCTCTGCTTTCAACTTTGGCTCTGTTAGACCTTTTGTTCCGGCTGCTGCATCTAGTGACTGCCCAATCAGATTGACGTGCTGGTGATCTCATTGGAAAGCTTGATCTATTCTGGAGAAGTCATGCTGAAAGCTTTACTGGAAAATTCATCCATTTGAGCCTTCAAAATCATGGGAGCCTTTCTCTTATAGGGGCGCCCATTTGCTCCAAACTTAGAATGTTTTTCATTTTCTTCACCTTCAAATTCAAGCCTTCATCCTATACCTTCACCTCAATCTGGATTTGCCGGAGAACGACAAGTCAGATGCTCTGAAGAAGACACCTGTTGCGAAGTTGTCTGAATTCTGGAGAGATTGAGCATATTTGCAAACCCTAATTGTTGGATTTTCCCTTCCAAAAGATTGGGCGCCCCTGGGCACCTGGGGCACTGCAAACTTCCAGACTTAGAAAATTTTCCGTTACTTTCATGATTTTCACTTCATCTTCTGGTTGAAAACCCTCTGTTTGACCTCGAATTCCGGGTGACTGAATGATCTGATGACTGCACCGTTGGACTCGCTGTGGAGCTGGGAGGATTTTGAATTGGAGGTTCAAACCCTAATTTCATCGTTTGATGCCCTAAAAAGATGGGCGCCTATCTCCTCTTGGGGCGCCCATGTCAAGCAAACTAAGTCAAATTTCCACAATTTTCACCTTCTTCCTCGTTCTCCATGCATGCTCTTCAACTCATTTTTGGTTCAGCGCTCGGATGTTGAATCTGACGCCTGGCAGCTGACTGACCTCTATTGATGACTTCGGAGCTCCTAAAATGCTTCTAAAAAAGCATAATAGACCCACTAGGGAAAAACTGATTATTTTGAGATTCTGACTACACCAGTCTGATATGGAAGTATTTTGAGCCAATCAAAATCAGTTTGGACCCTGGCAGATAAACTTTCTATTTTTAGAAAGTTTTGCCAATATCCGTTTCAAAAGAAACCCAGAAAAAACCCAGAAAAAGTTACTATTTTTAGGAAATTTCTAAAAATAGCAGTTTTCCTAAAAAGTAGGGATGAAAAACTGAGTTTTGGGTTTTGTAGATTAGGTTGCTCTGAGCAGACCCAGATTGTCAAATTTTGGGAATTTCACATTTTAACCCCTCATGCAAGACACGCACACCCAAAATTTTGACCTTTTCGACAAATTTAACAAGACTTTTACTCATTTCTTCAAAATGTCTAAGTGTAAAAAAAAATTAATTTTGGGGTACAACATAGCCAAGGCTGCAACAAAGGCTTTGCCATCATCTTGAGAGGAATTCTCGAACTCATCATCAAAGTCACACTTCTCCTCCTTATAGTCTCTTTTGAAACAACTAGGCTTTCCACAATTCCAACATTTTGCCTTGGTCTTACTAGAAGATTTGGTTCTCCTATGGGATTTGGATCTAAAGTTGTCTCACTTCTTGTCCTTCTTCTTTCCTTTCTCTTTTTGTCCTCCATGAACAAATATAGCCTCCTTAGCAGATTCAAAAGTCTTTTTTTGCATCTCTTCAAAAAATAATGACACCACCACCTCATTCATTTTCAACTTGGGAGTAGTGTTCCCAATAGCCATAACAAGGTTGTCGCATGAATCTAAAAGAAACATAGAAAATTCATACACTAATCCTCCTCCATCTTCACTTCAATGTTGTGCAATCGGGCCATGATCGTATTAAAAGCATTTAGATGTTCGACCACAAAATCACCATCCTCCATCCTAACAGTATACAACTTCTTTCCCAGGAAAATATTGTTTACTAGGGATTTAACCTAATAAATTTCACCTGACTTCTTTCAAAGGTTCATTACAAGTGTATTCATGCACATTCAACAATACTCAATTGACCAAATAGAGTTTAATGAGAACCTTCGCTTTTCAATCCAACATGTCCCAATCTTCTTGTTTTACTGTGGTGGTTTGGATATGGCTATTACAACCTATAGGTCTATATCCAAGATCATATCCTCCATCTTGAGCTTTTTAAGCTCAACGTTTGTCCACAAGAATTTATTTGTCTCTACCCCTAATGTGCGTGCCATTTTCTGTAAAACAAGATCTTTTCTTGCACAAGCTCTTACTCAATCCAAGATTAATACAAAAAACCGTTTTTTCTAACAACAAGAATCCAAGGTGATCAAACTCTAATACCAAATGAAAGCAAGTAGAGGTGTAGAACACACTTCCTACAGTAATTTAATTTATGAGAGGAGATATGTGCAAAAATTAAATTAATCATATAGTTACTATAAAATTAACACAAAAGCAATATACCATAACACAATGATTTACGTGGCGTGGAGAAAAGCCCAACACTCCAAAACATTTCAATGTATTATTTAGTAATCAAAAGCTACAATACACTCGCAAAGTCTAAGTCTTCACAAGAGTATCACCAATCAGAGATCTAGAGTAATTCTAGCAACATAACAATACTTACAAAACTCATTCACAAATCCTCCATCTCAAGCACCCAATAAATAGGAGATGCAATACATGAAACCATCAAATGATAATTAGGAAACAATGAAATAAAACCATCCAAAATGTGGCGCTCAAATCCCTAATTAAAATCCAACACCCAAATCCCAAGATGAGTCCTGTAATGTCCCCATTTTCTGAGCATCAGAGTTCGTAAGGATTAGCCTATCAATTGACCCTCGTAGGCTAACACTGATAGTTAGAGGGTCCTCCGTGGCAGTAATCAGGGTGTTTTTCTCCTTCAGAGCTCAATATGGGTTCAGTTTGGCCTTCGTTTGACTCAGTTCTTCATACTTACTATTTATAGTAAGTCACCATTTTAGGGGAGTCAGGGTTACTAAATTTAGTAAGGCACCTGAACAGGTCTCAGATGCAGTGTTGACCTCTTATTTGGTTGGATGGGCAAAATATTAAATGATTAATGATTAATTATCATTAAAGGTACTTTAATGATAATTAAATATTATAAAGTTAAATTATAAATTAAAAGTGTACTTTATTTCCGATGAGGCCATGACCCTCAATTTAAATCACTTAAAGTACATTTTTATATTATTATTTTGGACACCCAAGGTTAGAGAGATATTATAAAGTTTTATTAAAAACCTAAAGTGGATTTCAAAAGAGGATTAAAAGCAGCTTAAGAGGTCGACCTTCTTGAGGAATTATAAAAGGGCATCAAAGGCATTCGAATTCATTATGTTTTGAGAATATTAAATTGTGTCTTTGGAGTTTGTGCTTGGAGAGGAAACCAATTAGGGTTTTCTGCCATTTCCGCATTGGAGAACGAAAACTCTTCAGTGTTAGTGCAATTTTGAGGCTGTGCAATACCAGCTGATATTATTGCTTGAGAGGGCTTCATTCAGGAGTCCATTTGGAGCTTACAGGTGAAAAATCAACATAGGGTTTGAGGCAGTTTAAAGGTATATCTATTGCAGACCTAAGTTATTCATTGGCAGCCATTATCAATCAGGTTTCAAGCTATTTAATGTGTTGCTACAGTACCCGCGCTACAGTGTGCATGAACAGTGTTTGCTACAGTGCTCGTGAACAGTGATTCGCTACAGTGGCATGTCTAAAATCTGAACGTGGGCTTTGTTAGAGGACTTTGGAAGAGGTGTCTGAGATGTATGAGGCTGGATGTACCAATTCTCAAGGGAATCGATTGCAAAGGAGGTGTCTATAGCTGCTGTTCGAGCATTTCGGGAACTCCTGTAACTGCTGCAACCACTTCCAGATTGGGTCGATATTATACCAGGTCTGAGTCTATATTATATTGCATCTTTCAACCTTCCTTACACTCATAATTTATTAATGTTGAGGACTGTTACTGCTGGTAATCAGGAAACCAGTGTTATATGGACTGCTGTGTGTAATCAGAATTTGTTACCCTTATAAGACAATCATAGAGTCTGAAATAAGTATGTAATAAGATGATACCAGTGTCAATACTGCCCAGAATTAAGCATGGTGGACTGTCAAACAATGTGAAGCATCCCTGTTAGTCTTATACACTTTCCCTTGAATATTATTATAGCTGACATAAATGTTTGAGTTGTTACAGTCCTGTTAGGATGTTTTTGAGCAGCCTGTGTGGTGAAATCAGTTCTATATTGTACTCAGAAAGTATATCCAAATCTGCTGTTTCAATTCTCTTGTAATGGCTGTGTAATGGCTATGCTAGTGTAATGTGCCTAGAGCAGAGATCTTAGCATTTAAATGCTGTTACAGATCCTAGACAACAAGTACAATATTTAAATATAATTTTGTTCATTGGAAAGAAAGTAATCCGTTGGTGTTTAGAAATTTCTCTTCTTGATGATTACTTTCATTGAATGTTACCAAGTTCATGCATAATGTTTATCATTTTATGATCAAGCGAAATCTATCTAGTGCAAAATCGGAAAATTAGATATCACACTAGGGGTGGTATCTCACAAGTCCACAAACTAAAAATAAAATATTCTTTATCCCTACCATAATTTCATCATAATCCACTCACCAACTTGGGCACTTCATTTTGGATTCATTACAATGAGAGGTATAACTACAATGACAGCAAGGGGTGCAATGTAATGGCATGCGCGTGTTAACAAAATCTATTAGCAAGATGGTACAAATAGTATAACTAAATAAAATGTTTAGTTAACATAGAAATGTTTAATAACTATATAAAATTATTGTATTTAAGTGCATAGTTATTTTCATTTAACTATGGTGAATAAATAATGTTAATGAAATAACTATGTACTTTAGTATATAAAATAGGAAATAGCTATGCAATTTAGTAAATAAAATAATAATACTTTTAAAGTAACTATATGATTAAATATGTAGTGAATAATTTATTCTAAATTTAGAAAAGTAATGCACATATTATTTATTTAAGTATATAAGTATTAAATAAAATACTTTAATAATTAAATTAATTTTAGGATAAGTAGATTTTATATAATACTTACTAAAAAATAAAATAGTAAGTAGCTATGTACTTTAGTAAATAAAAATAGAAGAAATTACTTTACAGAAAAAGAAGTAATATTTTTGAAATATTTATGTAGTTAAATATGGAATAAACTAGCATAGATAGCTTAAATACATCTCTATCTAAAAGACGTTGAGATACTAGTCTTAAGGTTATTTAAGATAGATAGGTACCTCAAGATTGATATCGATAGGTACCTCAAGATTGATATCTCTCAATGCCTTTTAGTTAGAAGTATTTAAGATATCCATACCACTTATCTCCATTCAAAGATGCCTTCTGACACATCATAAGTTGGTCAACAAGTGTAACTCCCTCTTACAACTCTTTTATGTGTCAAATTTTTTTTTGCTTCCAATGTGAGAAGGCCCAAATTCTAGATGCCATAACTTTTGATCTAGGAGATTGTTTTAGCCCCATTTTTCTAAATTGTAAAACTTAAGAAAATCTACATATCGGCTATCCCTGGAAGTGATGTCGAACCTGGAATTATTTTTGGGGTTTGAAATAACCTCTATAGCCCAAAACTTAAGTTTTCCTATTCTATAGCTTGAAAATTGCACTTTTTACATTCTGAACATTAGAAGCAAGGTTGGGTCACCTTTCCTTAAACCTACACTAATATATGAGAGGAGAATGGAAAAGAATATGATCCAAACAATTTGCAAAAATGAAATTAACACAATGTATACAACCATAACATGATGATATATGTGGAAAGACACTTTTGGGATTACAAAATCTCACACTCCAAAACATAAATCAATTTTATTATCAGCAACAATGGTTACATACAATGTCTAGGAACATGTCTGTCATGTCCCCTTCTAGTTGACATCTCTCCGAGGACAGGATTAGCCTATCATGCGACCCTCGTAGGCTGATAGATTGTATAGAGGGTCTAGTTGGAGTTGGCTCAGCTTCAGATTGGCAGTTTTGATCAGTTGGCTTTCGTTCGGGCTCGTTCGGACACTTCTTGCATAAGTTGCTATTTTAGTAGTTATTGGCAGTCAGCGTGGGACCCCTGCTATTTTTAGCGTATGGATTGTTAGCGCCCGATTGGCCTATCACACGCACCCTCAGAGGTGATTGATTGGATAGTGGGTCACTTCGAGCTTCTGGCCTTTCCGCTAGCAGAGATTGATCGCTGGTCTTGCTCGCTCAATCCGAGGCTTTTGCGAATTGCTATTTTTAGCAGCTTCCGCGCAGGACCTGCTATTTTATGATAATATGCATCCTAATCACTTTCGAAATTCGTCATGCGACGGGAACAGGAAACGGATAAGTAACGGGAGAAATATTAATATTTAATTACATTGATTAAATATTAATTAATTAATGTTTATAATATAAAGTTATAATTTTAAATTATAACTTTAAGTGATTTGCCTTGAGGGGTGCGCCATCATTAAAGGGGGCCAGTTTGACATTTGATTTATATTAAAATATTCAGCAGGAGACTATTGAAATATTAAAAGATTAAAATATGAATATTTCATTAAAACCCTATTCTTGAGGAAATCGCACTTTTCAGCTTATTAGTGGATTTGCCTTGGGTTTTGAGCCATTATGTGATTATTGGATTTTGAGAACTGATCAAATTGATCTGAGCACAGACTTTAGGGTTTGAACTCGACTTCCTTGGGGAACGAGCCATCTCCAGCGGAAAGCAATTCAGAGAGTGAAATATCACTTGATCTATTGCCAGCAGAGGTTTTCTCACACAGAGAAAATCATTGATCTTCATAGTTAATTCATCTACAGAGCTTCAGTATATTCTTTCAGTCAGAATACCTTCATTCATAAAGGCGCATCATATCATCAGAGTTTGAGCATTGAAGACAGAGGGAAGAGTTCTATATTCATTGCTGCTGTTTTAGACAGGCCGTACTGTTGTACCTGGCCGTACTGTTGCAGAAAGCCGTACCTTATCTCCAGAAGAAAAACGCCTTCAGTTTCTACCTTCTAACTTCACCTTGAGGGGCGCAAATACTCAGGGAACCATTGTCTGGCGACTGGCAGGGGAGAAAGGGCTTCATCTTTGCAGCCGTACCATCTTCAGCTGTTCATTTAATGCTGTTTCAGAAAATCAGGTTTTTAAAGAAAATCATTCTTTTACTTTGCATGCTTCAAAATCTTATCTGTATTGATGCCTGTTGATCAAATAAAGGAACGCCTTCATTTTATATTGTATTTCCTCAGCATATTGAAGATCTAGCAATTTTATGGAATTTATTATTATTTTCTAGAAAAGCCGTACTTTTCATTTAATGTCAAAAAAACCCAAAATTTGCAAAAACATCACAAAAACATCAAAACTCTCAAAATCTCAAAAAACTTCAGAAAGCAGTGGAAAACAGAAAAAGGGGAAACTAGGGTTTCTCAACCTTCTTTCTCTCATGTCTATCACCTTGTCAGGAGTCAAAACCAACTTACCTTCTTCATTTAAGGGTGGAAGCTCAATGGAGGGCATGATTTTTGGTCCTAATGCACCTTTTTAAGGCATGATACATGAAATACATTATGTATTATACTGTCTTCTGGGAGTTCCAATTCATATGCTACCTCTCCTATTCATTTGCTCAGTTTGTAGGGTCCATAGAATCAGGGCTTTAGTTTTTCAGCACCACTCCTTTTTAAGGATAATTGACGGTATGGTTGTAGGCGGAGATAAACCAAATCCCTAACCTCAAACCTTCTCTCAACCCAATGCTTATCCGCATAGATCTTCTATTGGTTTTGTGCATGGTGCAAATTATCCTTAAGGGATTTAAGGATGTCTTCACATTCTTGGACCCATTCTTTGGCTTTTGGTACTTTAATTTCTCCAAGGGCCAAGTCTAGAAAGGATGTCACATCATACCCATACAATGCTTTTAACAGTGTCATACCAATTGATATGTGATAGGTGTTGTTGTACCAATATTACCCTAGATGAAGCCACTTGATCCATGTCCTCTGCTGTCCTGCCACTTGATCTTAAGAGAAGGGAGCAGGATTTTCAAATTGGAGACTTGGTGTTAGCTCATTTGAGGAAGGAAAGGTTTCCTCAAGGGGCCTACAATAAACTGAAGTCAAAGATGATTGGACCATGTAAATTCTTAAGGAAGTTTACGTCAAATGCTTATGAGATCGAACTTCCTAAGGGTGCAGACATTTCGCCTATTTTCAATGTTGTTGATTTGTACCATTATTATGAAGGGCGGATAGTGAAGAAGAAGGTGCAAATCTTGATGAACAAAGAGAAGAACGTGTACAGCAGTTAACTGAAAGGGAAAGAGATGAGGTTGAAGCTGTTATAGATTCCCAAGTAACCAAGAAAACAAGAGAGGAGTATAAGGAATATTTGGTCAAATGAAGAAATTTCAGTTCTAGTATCTTATTTATCCCAGCTTGTTATATATACAAAGAACAAGTGGCATACAGTTCAAGAAAGAAAGGGGATACATGAAGAGGTTGTGGAAGATAGGGAGTACAAGTTTTATGTTGCAGGTCTTCATGGGACTGCACTCACAGTCAGTAGCTGTCCATATTTTCTGAGTTAGTTTACACTTTACACTGTCTTGTGGATAGACTGCACGCCTAATAAGTCATCAAATTCTGAAAATAGTCCGTAGTTTCTCAAATTCTGAACATTTATTATTCATCGCCATGTATGAGGACTGTACCAGTTCAATTTGACAATTGAATAAGTTGACATTTAAATTGAATTACTGTTATTCTACACTGTAACCTCTGAATTGCTGTCCTTCCTAGCTGCAGTTACAAATTAAATGTTTGTGAGTGGAGCTGCCACTTCCTGGCTTCCTTTCACTGGGCATTGGAGCTGTGACTGCATTACAAAGTGTCACATCCAAAAGGGGTTCCAACTGAGGAAAACCCATTGTGTTGGTAGAGAAACAGGCAGCAATTAGGTTACAGTTAGACAGAATTATTTAAGCCAAATATCTCCTTTGTTTCTCAATTGTGACGATTTTATCTATTGCTTACATCCTTTGAACGCTTATGAAATTTTCATCAGTAGATTGTGACACTCATCTTGACAGACCAGGCAGTCCTCCAATATTTTTGTGTTCTTTAATGTATTAAACCAAAAGAGAAACAAATTTTAGCAGAAGGCTGTTTCAGCTTGCTTTGAATCCATTGTTGTTAGCAGACACTAAAGAGTTGTTTTTATTGACTAGCACAGTATGGCTAGATAAGTCTCTGCTCTGAAGTGACTTTGTACATCTTGTGCTGAACAGCATGAGTTAACAGATGATTCGAAGTAAGGCTTGTGCACCAACAATATAATTGGCTAACAGAATCGAGATACAAGCATTATTATTAATCGATTCAGTTTGAGGCTTGTTTAGAGGCCTTGTTTTTTGAGGGGCGATCAGGAGCTAGGGGGAGACTCTTGTTGGCAAGAGCTGGGGGGAGACTCTTGTTGGCAAGTTGGGAGCTAGGTGCTGTGCTGAAAAAGAAACATAAAAAGTAAACTTCGCAATATTATTACCCAATTTTTTCAGTCATAAATTTTAAGGAGGTCCTTGTGGAACATTGACACTTTCCTGTTGCTATGGGTTGCATCAACCTTCAAGGTCAATGGGATAGAAATCTATTATATTTGCTTCAGTTTGGTCTTTCTGAATTAAAGTAGTGTTCTATTGTTGTTATTCTAGACTTTTTGGCATGTTCCTTGTTTAAGTTTTGAGAGATGTCATGGCATCTGCACTTGCCATACTTGATTTCTACTTTTGTGATCTTTAATAATAGCCTATAGCAACTTCTCTAATTTTTGCAATTGCTATCTAGGCTCCCTGTGATAGAATATCTCCCTGAATTTATGGCCAACTTGGCAAAGGCAATGTTAGTGACACTGACCTAGGATTTGTGTCGTAAATTTGTTGCAGTCAACCTCATCTTCCAGCTTGACACATCAAACTGGACTGAGCAGAAATGGCTTAGCCCCAGTATAATGAGTAAGCAGTGCAATTTTCAATTGTCCTAATGAGTAGCTCTCAACTTGTCTAATTTGCATCGATGCTGCAGCAAAAAGCATCTTTGCAAATTTCTTTAGATTTGATCTGATAGGCCATCTGTTTTAGGCCAGTTTTATATCATTGTAGCTAAACTTCAGGACCTCCATAGCTGTAGCCAACCAGTCTTGGGTAGTACTTTACTAAGGCCCACTGTGCCATAATTTAATCTGCAGCAAAGAAATTTTGCAAGCATCCTCTGATCTGATCTCATAGATACTCAGATCACAAGAAAGCAAGGTTCCTAGTTGACAAGTGGTAGAATCCCACATTTGGTACCAGAGCCTAGTATCGGTAGCCTCCCAACAGGTCCAAGGAACCTCTATTCAGCTAGTCGCTCAAAGTGCCTTTTATTGCATTCCATAAAGCTTTAAAAGAGTCTCAAGTTCGTAGTCTGTTCTTTAAACTTTCTGTGGAATTTGTTAAAATGCCAGTTTGGCTTATACCCTCTCTAGTTGGAATCTACTGTTTAGCTGTCATGTACCCCAAATTGTAACACTAAGCTATAAAGCATCTAAAAACAAATAAATAAATAAAACACATATTAAAAATATTAGCCATTCAATTATTATTATTATTATAATTATCAAAGATAATATTATTATTATAATTATTAAATATAACATTATAAATATTAAAATATAAATACTAACAATTTAAATATTATAATCATTATAATATGTAAATATAAACACATAATATTTTAATATAAAATATAATAAGGGACTGGTTCAAGAACGATTGTGATAATTATGATGAGCAGCGAACTAATAACTAAGAGGTGCCACCTTTAGGAAGAATGCGTAACAATATAATCGAAGACTTTCATTTACAAATGGCATTCGGGGAGGAAGGAAAAAAAAGGAGGCTGAAGACAAGTTGGACTGTCAGCAATAGTCCTCATCTGTCTCTGACGTGGAGCAGATATCCAGGCATCACCCACTTATGAATCTCTACGGCAAAGCTCCAAATGCAGCCAAAGATGTGTTTGTGGCTCCCAGTGCATCTTTGGTTGGAGACGTGAAAGTCGGGCAAGGGTCATCTATTTGTATGGGTACATTCTTAGAGAGATACAATGGGATTTAAGCACAGGGATATGGATCAGCGAATAAGGTCAGAAATAGAGGAGTATTTCCTGAGGGGAGCAGACACATTCAGATTTAGAATAGATAAACAGAGAACTGAGAGAACAGTCCATGTAGACATAAGGAAGTTTATGATGGAGCAATGAGAAATAAGTCTGCTTTCAGATAGCAGCAGCAATTAATGTAATCAGAGATTAGAATGCATTCAAATAGATATGCATTTAATATATATAGTTGATAAGAAAGGGATATAAGGGGAAGAGCAAATCATCATGGAATGGAAAGCCAAAATAAGGAATCTAGAATATATATTTCCTGAGCATCAAATAATTCAATAACCAGGGAAGTAAGTTTAATATATAAATTATATAAATAGTAATTAGAAGTAATTATAAATATATATATATATATATATATGGAATGTCAATATATGTTACATACGATTATGTAATAATGTTGCTTGCAGCAATTATTGATCCTTATTAATCATTATGCAATTGAAACTAATCTGTTTGTTTCTCTTTAAGCAAATATCTTCTAAATATTCAGAACAGATTGATTAAGGAGAGAAAACATACAGACCCAGAAACAAAGGAGAATCAGTTCCGTCATCACCGCAGATTACCATTATCAGTTATATCAATATATTCATGTGTATTTTCTGCAAATCATTGTTTACACATGTATGCATATTGCTTATAAGTTAATAAAGAAGGATTTTTTATGATTGAAGAATTATATTGACTGTCTAAAACCCACCCTGTGTGAAGGGCCTAGGGTGAAGTGGTAGGGGCCAGAAAAGCCCACTTGCAACCTCTGCCCACCATGGACCACAGCTAGGACTTGAACCTAGGACCTCTCATTTGCCGCTGGAGTGCTCTACCACTGAGCTACTGGCACACATTGTGGCCAGTCCATCTTGTTCAAGTGTGGCTTTTTTTCCAATAGTATACACC
>VDFB02260120.1:0-46684 GCA_007258455.2 Sequoia sempervirens | reverse complement strand
GAGTTGTGGAGGAATGGGAGCTTCAGGAGGAGATTTTCTGGAAGCAGAAGGCTCAGATTGACAAGCTTTAGGAAGGGGATAGGAATACTGCTTTCTTCTATCATTCGATGTAGGCCCGTCATAAGAGAAGTTGTATTTCCTCTCTGGTTAATGCAGATAGGATCCGTATTTCTTCTTTGCAGGCCTTGTCTCGTGAGGCTAGACAGTTTTATTTTTCTCTTTTTTTTTGAGGATTCACCCCCTACAGAAATGAGGAGAATTTGATCCTTGCTTGTGTCCCTTCCTTGATTTCCAAGGAGATGAATGATTGCCTCATTCGCCCAATTTCTTTGCAGGAATTGGAAGAGGTCATTTTTGGGACGAATAAAGGTAAAGCCCCTAAATGAAATGGTTTTCTTGTTAAATTTTTTCAAGAATTCTAGGGAATTATAATTTTAGATTTGCTGGAGGTTGTTTGGGAATCTCTTTGCAGTAAGCAAATGCTTCATGCTTTAAACTTTACTTTTTTAGGTCTTATTCCTAAAAAGGAAGGGGATGATCAACTTGAATTCTTTTAACCTATTTCCCTCTGTAATGTGGTGTATAAAATTATTACGAAATTGATCGCTGAAAGGCTCAAAGTTTGTCTTCCTTCTATTATCTCAGAGGAGCAAGGAGGTTTTGTTGCTGGCAGACAAATCTTGGACAGGGTGGTGGCTGCCTCTAAGGTCATCCACTCTATGGCGACTTCCAAGGAGAAGTCTATATTCATTAAGTTGGATATGGCCAAGGCATATGATAGAGTTAAGTGGCGCTTTCTGCAGAGAATTCTCCTAGCCTTTGGTTTTAGTTCAGATTCAGTTAGCTGGGTTATGAGTTGTGTTACCTCTTCCTATTTTTCTGTTCTTATGAATGGGGAACCTTCTGATCTTTTTGCGGCTTCCAGGGACCTTCGTCAAGGAGATCCTCTCTCCCCTTATTTATTTATTATTATGGCTGAGGGTTTGGGAAGATTTCTGAAGTCATGGGTTTCCCAGGGCAGGATTCAAGGTTGGTGTTGGGGCAATGGGCTTCTGCAACTCTCTTATCTTTAGTTTGTGGATGACACTTCTCTGATGGGGAGGGCTCATCTTCAAGAGGCTATTTCTTTTAGGTGGCTTTGGATATTTGTCTATCTTCTTCAGGTCAAAAAATCAATGAGCACAAGTCTTCTATCTTCTTTTTTAATACTCCTCAAGATATTCAATGGTAGATTGCCGATATTTTTAGGTTTCAGATTGGGTCCCTTCCCTTTGTCTATCTGGGAATACATCTTGCTATTGGTAGGTAGCCTAGGTCTTCTTGGAAAATTTTTCTTGATAAGTTGTGCACTAAAGTCAACCATTGGACTCATCGTTGGCTTTCTACTACTGCGAGAGTGACTCTTCTGAAGTCTGTTATCTAGGCTCTTCCTATTTACAGGGGTTTTGTTCAGGCGGCTCCTTTGTATTTCTTGAGGGAATTTGATGCTCTCTCATGACAATTTCTTTGGAGTTGTAACTTGCAGTCGACCAAGTGGAGTCTTGTTAAGTGGGATACGGTGTGCAGGTCATAGAAAGCGGGGGGCCTTGGATTGTGTTATGTAGTTTTGAATGGTCAAGCTCTTGTAGCCAAGTTATATTGGCGCTGGTGTACCAATCAACATCAACTTTGGGCTTGTATTCTTACCCACAAGTATCTTAAGGATGTTAACACTTTTGATGTTCCTTGTTACCCTTTAGAAGGAAGGGGATCTATGATTTGGAATACCCTCAAATCGGGGGCTCAATTGATTAAGAAAGGGATTTTTTGGATATGTCATTCGGGTTCTCAAGCCCTTTTTGGTGGGATTCTTGGGACGATTGCCCTCCCATTCTTTCAGCTTACCCTCACCTCCAGTCTCTTTATGATCATTTTATTGCTACTGGTTGGAATATAGTTGCATGTATTACAAGTTTGTTTGGAATATTAGATTGTCTACTAGCCTTAGGTGGAAACACTCCTCGGATTGACTGCCAAGAGGGTTAGAGGAGGATAGGCAAGAGTTGGCTCAGATTTTGGAATCATGGGAATGCAATTCCATGGTGGGGCAAGATGTTCTGGCTTGGAGTAATAGTGATTTTTCTGGGAAGTATTCTGTTTCAGAAGGTTATGGCAAGTTTCTTAGGTAGGTGTTTGGGGACATTGAGGTTCCTTAGTGGAAGAAAGTGTGGAATAAATTTTCGTGGCCCAAGTTCAATTTTTTTTTTTGTGGCTGGTGGTCTAGAACCATTGTCTTACTTGGGATAACTTGTGCAAGAGAGGGTTCCAGAGTCCCTCGATGTGTATTTTGTGTGGTAAAAGTGAAGAGAATGTCTCTCATCTCTTCTTTTAGTGCTCCTTTTCTAGGAGGATTTGGCACCTTTGGTGGGATGTGTGGAACCAGGCTTGCTGGCATGTTTCTTCTTTGGTGAAGTTCTTTGCCCGATGGGGAAAGGATCCTGTTAAGACTTCTTTTCTTCAAGTTATTGGGCTCTAGGACTGAATTTTATTATATGGCATATTTGGTTGGAGAGGAATCACATGATTTTTCAAGATGTGAAGTTGGTTGTCCAACATTTGTGGTGGAGGATTCTTCACTCGGTGAGTGAAACTACTGCGGCTAAGTGTGACTTGGCTGAGGGGTTGGATCCTGGAGAGGTTGTCTTTTGTATCATCTCCATCTTCCTCTTCAGAGGGGGGCTGCTCAGCATGTTGGTCAGGTAAAGAGAAATAGATTTTGTCATCCCCTTTGAAAGATAAATAGGGAGGGGCACTTGAGTCCTCCCCCTTAGGGTGTGTTGAAAATCAACATGAATGGTTCCTCTTGGGGAAATCCTGGCCATGCTAGTATTGGAGGTGTTGGGCGGACTAGTTCTGGGATTGTTGAGTTTATCTTTTCTATTTATAAGGGCTGGTATACTAACAATGTGATGGAGGCTCTTGCCATTTTGTGTGCCATGGAGCATGGTTGTGCTCTCGGGTGGATGCAGATCATTTGTTAATCATACTCTCAGGTGGTGGTGAATTTGCTGAAGAGGTGACAATTAGAGGATGTTAGTTGGCAGTTGGCTGTTATTATAAAACAAATTCTTAATCTGTGTGCTTCCTTAGATTTTGTTTCTTTCTGTCATATTTCACGTGAATGGAATGGGGTTGCAAATTGTTTGGCTAAATGGGCTTTTGATCATTTGCATGATTGGAATATTGTGGATAGGGGTCAATTAACCCTGGATTTGCCACAAAATTTGGACCAATTAATTGAGATTGATAGGGATGTGTAATCCCCTTGCTTTGTACTGCTCTTTCTGATTTGAATAAATTTTTACCCCTCTTTTAGTGTAAAATATTTTTGTAAATGATATAAAATGCATTGTCTTAGGAAAACTATTAATAAAATCATGAACTCTCTAAGTTCTTATAAAACATATTGAAAAATACACTACTATCCTCCCAAGGTCTCTTTGGAATTGGAAATGACTTCTATAATAATTTTTTTGACTACTTCTCTTTACAACATGACAAAATCTACAATTCTGAGTATATGTTTTTACATCATTAAAAATATATGGTTACAAGCAATTTTCACTTACCAATGCCATTATCTTTTATACTCTAAAATATCCTTCCAATCCACATCATGTTTTTCTTTTATCAAATTCTTTGTCATTGAGCTTTTACAATTTCATGATTATCTTCCTTTGAATAACATAATTTTTAATCAAGTTAACAATTTAATTAATTATTTACATATTTATAAGTTCTTTACATGCTTTCCATACCTCAAACAAATATAAAATTCATATAAATGCTTCATATATTCAAATACAACTACTTTCATTATCATCTCTTTTAGCAAATTCTATCTTTAACTAAACTCATATACAAATCTATTTTATTTTTTACTTCTATGATTCAATACAAAAGAATAAATATCTATAAATTTAACTCATCTCACATGTCTCTAGTTCACCTTACCTTGGTTTTTAAAATACTATAAAGTTCACCTTACCTTGGTTTTTAAAATAATATAAAGCTTAAATTCTTGAGGCAACAACTAATGTCTTAAATGTTTGAATTATGAAATAAAATTTATGATCATGTTTATTAAGTTTATCTTATTTACATCATGTTCAAATTTTTACTTAAATATTCCATTTCTCTACCTTATTGATTTTATATTCTCATATTACACTTTCACTTACATCACAATCAACTTGGAATGCCTAAACAAACTATATAAATATAAATGTTGGTTTTGTCGAATGATCTAAATTATTTAATAAAATATCCCCCTTATTCAATCAAAATGATTAATCTTTTATAGATCAATAGGAAAGTTTATTTTGTAGTTTTTTCAGTATTCTTCTTGATATCATCTTGCAAGGATTTTTTTTATTAATTTTTGCAATTTTTAAAAATCTTCTTTAAACTATTATATTTATAGTCTTGATGACTATGTTTCTCCTATTTTATTAAGAGAAGTTGGATTCTTTTTGTGTTGTTTCTTTGATTTTTTATAATGTTTTTTCTAAGTTTTTTCCATTCAATATATCTTTATGTTGTAGTCTTTATAAGTTTCTTTTAGCTCATCTTTACATTCTTAAATTTTTTATCTTGCTTAACTTTTGCCTCTTGAAAATTAGATCAATCAATTTCTTTAAATCCCTTATATACGACACTACACACAATAGAAGATTCATTTATTCCTTTTACATTATTTTTTCTAGAGTATTTGTCTACCTTCCTAGCACAAATTACATTAAGAACAACGAAACTTATAGACCACCACACAAAAAATCTTAAAATCTAAAAGTTGTATGATGTAAGGATGTGTCTGCAATTGAATTAACTCTATTATATTTAGATAGGCAAATTCTCTACCTGTTTCTAATAGAACTCGCTCCTTGCTATTCTTGTTTGTGTAACTATTATTTGACATCCAAATTAACAGCCATCAAAACTAAACACACTCTTCCTAATCCTTTCATCTCTTTCTAACATTTTTTTTTTATAAATATGTTTTTCTTTATAAAAAAATTTCTCTAAAAAATCAAAAGTTTACTTGTTTATTTGGCATTAGACCAAAAGATTCATCTTTATTTCTCTTAGAGGTAACTTGGTTGCTATGCTTGGTTACATATCCCCTTAATGGATTTAAATATTACACATCCTTTCATTTATCGAGTTTATAGATCTCAAGAGATTCTTGGGAGATGGAGACACCACATGTTAACATTGAGTTAATGTTGGAAGTCACAGTGTACCAAATATTTGAAACATGCTTGCCTTCTTCCTTGCAATTGGGTGCATATGTTTCTTCTCATAGAACACAAATAGTCTTAGAACTGTTGTATCCTCAGTGGTTAGTGTCCAGTTGAGCTTCTTTGATAGTTCAAAATCATCAGACATTCATTGGAGTACTTGGACAAAAATGAATCAGCAGACATTTTAGATTTACTGCTCTCTTGCTGGCCTTGTGCATCTTTCTTTATGCTGGAACACCATATCTCATCTCGAACATGTTGCAATGTAAGAAGTGGTAACACTGCTTGTCCTCTGCAGGTGATTTCAATCTGCAAAACCATGAAAAAATTAGCAATACAGCTTCAAAAGAGAACTGCTTAATGAGCTTGTGACTTATTCAGTGATCTTCCAAAGGAGAAGCATTAGTGAATTCTGGCAAAAACTGAAAAAAAAATGATCATGGGAATAGTGTCTACCAACTAATCTAATCTAATGACTGCAAATATAAAGCCAGCAAAAACAAATGGCGTTAGAGGACACTGAACAATTGCTAAATTTATCTTTCAAGCGTGCTGGATGAACCTTTTACCAAAATAATTATTAATTTTTTTAATTTATGAAAGAGTATAAAATTTTAATTAATAATTATTTTGGTAGAAGATGTATTTAATATGTTGTATAGCAAGAAGTGGATACATATATGTTTTTAATTTTTTCATGATGAATTAAAAATGTGATGGGTGTTGTAACTATTAATGTACTTATCTCATTTAAAATTATATTTTATTGTATATATTTGTAATTAATCAGTACTTCAATATATTATCTTTTTTTTTTAAAATAAATTTGTATAATTTTAAAACATATATATTAATAATATACAATCTATAAATAACAATGCACTTTGATTGTTTTAAATTATTCTACACTCAACACACTTTTGAATGATAAATGTATAACAATATTTTACCATTATCTTTCTTACAACAAAACTATCTTTGAAAATTTATTTATTAGTCAACATGTTAAAACATTCTTGTGGCTGATAAAAAGTTCATGAGTTGATTTTTTTCTAAATTATAAATTCATATGATTGATAAAATTATTGATGTCACCCTAAAGAATTAATTGGCTCTAGATACCCTTCTTTATAGACTATTAGTTTCATATTTGAAAGTTACAACATCATACTAGTAATAACTACTCGTTAAATAATAATTTTATTTTTATGAATTAATTTATAAAAAATAAATTAAATAGGCTATAGCATCAAATATAATAAGTTTCATATTGTAAGAAACACGACAAAGTAGTTGTGTTGTAATTCCTTTTAGGTCTATGATCTGTATATAATAGTGAATATGTGACTTGTCTACAATTATTTTCTAGTCAAAATAAAAGAATATGGATCTAAGAAGTTCATCAACTTCAAGGGAAGGGAAATTTCAAGGAAACTTTCAATAACACTAAGTGTGTGATTTTGGAGGGAAACCAAATTTGAGCTAGAAGTTTTAACTCTTTTTCCATCTAAAGCTAAAGTTGAATGTAAATGTTAGCACTTTTCCATCCAATATGTTTTATTTTCATTGTCATTATTTGACTTATCATGATCTTGCAAACACCCATACATCATTATCATAGCCAAAACATTTATCATCACATTATCTACTTGCATTTTTTATCTGGGGAATCCATATCAAGTTTTACTAATGTATTATCATTTTCAAATTGATTGACTTTGTAGTCTAATGGGGTTTCACATGAGGGAGCAACCATCCTTGTCATGCGGAAAATCTCGATCGTACAATTGATTTTTTATGCAAAAATATGTAGAGAAATTCATGATAGATAAATATTAACATTCAAATATTTACAAAGATAAAATGGATATGCAATAGAAAACATAAACTTCATTGGTTCTAAAAAATCATCCAAGCATTACTATTGTTTTATGTCTAAAAGAATCACTTCATGACGTTTATTGTAGCTTATTTGCATTGGAATTCCAACAAAGTGTCATTATTTTATTATAAATATTTTCCATTCATTTAATCATGTTTGATTATTAGTCACAATGATATTTTGTATAGGTTAAATTTTGAACATTTTTATTTTACCCTAGAAATATGTTAACAAATTATTCACTTTCATTTTAGTGAACCCTTCTACTTTTACACGCCCTTAGGACTTTCCTTTAAGGTTTTTATCTTTTGATTTTTATTATTGTTTTTTATTTGATACTAATTATATTTCTAATATTATTATTTATAGTTTCCCTTGATTTATTGTTAATATCCTTCTAGATTTTGTGTATGCCAAGAGCTAGTTAAAGCCCTAAATTACATTTCTAAAGAAGTGCTCAATTAAATCCTCATATGATTGCTTGAATTATTGATAAGGAAATTTGTATTGAGGCTAATCATACTTAGTATTCTATTTTTTATCATGATAAATGCTTTGATACGCAAGGATTTTATCTTACTAGATATATAATTTTCAGGAACTTGTTGATGCTGCTTCTCTCACACAATTAGCTACACATATACATAATTTATTGATTAGTACACCCTTTAGTATAAAAATATTCATAGAATATTACTTTGATGGATTCTACCAACTCTTTTCATGGTGCTTCTTCCCCTTTACCAACCCCCCCCCACTCTCTTAGATTAATCCTTCCTCTTCTCATCCTAAGGTAGATCCACTTAGGGCATCTAAATGAAGCTAAGCACTCTTATCATCTTTATCGATTTTATAAAATGTTTTATGCAATATTTCAAAACTCAATTGATTCTAGTCTAAGGTAGATCTTAGTATGTTCATTATAATATGTATTTAGATATCCTAGCTTATTTAAAAATAACAATTTTATTTATTTTCATTTCAATGAGCTCATTTGATCTTACACCATGTTCATATTATATTTACAAGTACTTCAAATCATTGCCCAAGAACAAGTATCTCAATCTCAAAGAAAAATATTTCATTTTAGGATTAGTTTTGGCTACCATTAGCTCACAATCACCCTTAATTGTAATCTATTTCTCTTAATATTTTATATTATCCATTTCTAGTTGGATTTGTATCTCCTAAATTTGAAATGTATAGTGGTAGAGGAGATAACATGAAACACAAGTAAGGTCTTTCAATGCTACATTTTTTAATATTTTGTGTATGGTGATAAGTTGTTGGCTAGGATATTCCCATGAAATTTGAATGGTTATATTGAATTTCACATGGGAATATACACATTTTAAAACACGGCCAATAATTTTATGATATGCTTTAGTGCAAATGTTGGATTGAAGGTCAATATTTTATATTTGTTTAATTAGAAAAGATTAAATAAGTATATACATGTGATTATGTTATTATATTCTAATCCTTGTGTTCTAAGATGCATTACCAAATCCATGATGATGAGCTTTAAAGATTCTTTGTTAAAGTATTATTTCCTTTATTCAACAAAGTTCATATCTTAATATTTGTGTTCATGGATTTATATACATATGCAAGGAATGTTGAGATAAAGTTTCTAGAGGATATTATACTTAATTATGAATTATCATGTGCTCCCTCTACATCATCCTACTCTTCTAAGTTTCAAAAATTAAAATATTTTTTATTTTTATTTTTATTGCTAATTGTTTACCAATATTATACTCATATGAGCATCAACATGTGACCAATACAAGCTCTTGCAAGAAAAACCATGAGAATAATACTCTCTTTTTGAGAAATCACACTAGAAACCACCTATAGAAGACCAAGAGACCCAACTTAGAAATCCACTTATTTAGAAACCACTTCCAAATTAGAAGCCAATTGCGGAAGACCAAGAGTCATAGCTTAGAATTATATTTTATATGTCCCTTTTGGATTTGAACTTGGGTCTCCACAATGAGAACTCAATTCTTAACTAGGGGAGGGGGGCCAATAGTTGTGCGGGATCCAATAGTCATGCACTCAATTGTGATTATTCATATCAATACTAGAATAAATTTATATTATATCTTGTATATATTCATATCACATATTAATCAAAATAATACTAAATATGTGACATTATGAGACCAATAGTTGTTCAAGTAAAAGAAACATAAATACATTCATGAACAAGTGAAATAAATTTTTTTTGTCTCAAATAAAATATCTAAACTATCCACTACAAGTGTGTCATTTATAAAATTAAATGCTCATTTGATAAAATAAGACACTCATTTAAACAAGTATTGTTATCATAGTGAAGAAATATTATTCTTATGTGTACAACTATTGGGGTAGCAATGTACAAGCATTGGAGTATTTAATATTAATAGTTTTTCCTATCACAAATATAAAAGGTGAGCACAATAAATACCATGTATTTTTTTAATAAATGTGAAGGATTTTCAAAAAGTTTTAGTGTTCAACTTTTGGTCCAAGTTTGTTTAATATAAGTTGTAATTTAAATAATTATGTGTTGTTTTTATAACAACAAATAGTTTTTATGTGTTCACCAATTGGTCCATTTGTGTTGAATATAAAAGCTAGAGATAACAAAAATTTATGGTTACCAATAGGTATTTGGTCCATGTAGGTTGCATATAAGTTTTATTTTAAATAAAAATATGATATTCTACAAGCAACAAATGATATTTTTTGTTCGACTACTAGGGGTACCATGATTAAGATTTGGTTGAATCTTTAAAAAGTCAAATTTTGGACACTTTTTAGTAGATGTGTTGATGTGGCAAGTTGCATGATGAGTCACACCTCCAAACCTTAGTTATAGATAGATAAGAGGCTAGTCCACATTTCAAAAAAAAAATGAAGGTTCTACGATATTCCAGTCAATCGCTACATGTTGATGAAGTTAGCCTGCACGACTACTGGCCCCTCTCCCCTAATTAATCTCAACTCCTTGGACAAGTGAGATAGTTTTGAAAGAGGTAGTGAAAAATAAGAAGAAAGGCTACATTCTAATCATTTAGTTACTAGTTCTAGTTTTATTACTCCCAAGCCTCATAATTTTATAAAAGATTATAATAATTCATGCACCTTTCAATCAAGTGCTTCAAAGTTTACTTAGTGCCAATACAATTATGCTTCCTCCTATTAGACCATTAGATACATCTAAGGTTTTTCCTAAAGGTTATGATGATAAATCATTTTGTATTTACCATAGAGTTAATGGTCATCATACTCAACAATGTAAATAATTATATCCTAAGGTTTAAGGTTTGATTAATAATAATATGATTCATGTTGAAGGTGTTTGATGGGATCAATATTTCAATTGATCATCCTAACTAGATTTTATAGGCTTATACTAATCATTTTCCTTCTAGAAATAATTCCAATAATGTGGGCTTGCTTTAGGATGATGAGGTACATGCACATATATTAATGAATTTAATAAATTAATTTACATGAACTTGAGGATCAATTTGTGGGTATGGTTGATGGAAGTGCTAGTGGTGCTACTTCTTCTTCTATGCTATTGATTAATTTTTCACAACATGAGGCTCTACATTACAATTATTATGGTCTTTTGTATGTTAAATTTTTTTAATCTATATAAGGATGTAAAATTATTGATCTTGACCTTGTTAGTTTAATGAACATGCACAAATGGTTTTTTCATTATTGTTTTCACCACCAAGCATATACATATTTAGGATTTTATTTCTAGATTACTATTAATTTGATTAAAATTATGGATATATTATTTTACCTTTAGAAGTGAGTTCAAAGGACTTGCTTTATTTATGCTACATCATTCCTTTTCAAGATATATTTTGTATATTACTTGGGAATCTATGGATAGGTTAATGCCAAGCATGCCTTCTGATGCAGGAGCATCCATGGCCTCGTGCAATCTTGCATCACCAAAAAGAAGTTTGAGTTGGCTTTGTTTCATTTTTGGTGTGGAATTTCATATTATTTATGAAATTCAAATTTTGTGTGTGTGGAAATGCAATGACATGTTTTGTAAATGCAATTTCATAGTTGCTTTCAAAATTTCACTCAATTTGAATTTGGAGATAGTGGTGAATAATTGAAAAAGCCAAAAAAAAGCAAGAAAAGCAAAACAAAGTTGCACGGATTTTTGGAGAGTTATTTGTTTTGAATTTTTGATTTAAAACTTTATTCTAGGTGTCCTAAAAAATAGGAACCCAAAGGTGGATGCCCAAGAGTGGGAAAAACCAAGATTTGCTTTCATTGGTGAAAGCAGAATATCTATAAAAGCACTAGAATCATCTTGGGAGTGGTGGAGTTAAAGTTATTTGTTTTAAATGAATATTTTATTGATTTTTATTGCAAATTGGTAAAAAATTGCTGGGAATGGCGTGCAACTGGCAAGAGTGGTCTAAAAATTAATGAAATTCATCCCAAATTGATGAAAATTTGGAGAAAATGACAATCGAGAGTTTGACAAAAGGAAATGTCATTCATTTTGTAACTAAGTCTTTCTAGAAAGAGAAGAAGGGAGAGACCAGGGCGTAGCATACCAGAGGTTGGTTGCAGAAGGTGTTATTGTAGATTTTTGGTAGTGTGAAAATGTGTTGAAGTCTCCTAGAGTTGCTGAGATGAAGTGTGTAGTTGGACTGTTGTGAGATTGGTTTGTTGTAGGAGAAAGGTTCTGAAGCAATCTTGGATTGCTAAAGGAAATCATTTGGTTTTCATTTTCAGATTTATTGCATTTCTTGGGCATGTGAAAAGCCCACAACCCTCAAATGTTGTTGTAATTGTTTTTGTGTGAATTGCAGGTGTGAAGGTTGCACGCAACCTTGGATTTTTGTGTGTGAATTTCCTTTTCATATTCTGATTTTTGGTGTGCATTTTAATGGGCATGTAATAGCCCCAAACCAAGAGGTTGACTGTAATGTTGATGTTATTTTCTAGTATTTTGAATCAGAAGTTGGTTGCTTGAAAATTGTAACTCAACTGTGCAAGTTACAGAGAATTGTAAGCCTTTTGGAGTTGAATTTAATTGAAGGGTTTGTGAGAGAAATTTGTGAATTTATGTGAGATAAATTTAATTAATTTACCTCTCATACATCAGTGGTATCAGAGCAAGGAAAATTTTGAGAGTGTGAGAAAATCGTCGAAGAGAGGCAGCTTGCACCAATGACTGTGAGTTGTGGGTGTGCAACCATGTTTGCTAGAGGAAGAGGAAGAGGAAGAGGAAGAGGAAGATGAAGAGGAGAGGATTTTGTGAGAAATGATGACTTTAGAGCTTTGAGAAGACAAGTTGAAAATTTGCAAAATGAGATAAAGAGAGGCTTTGCAAGAATGAGAGATCCAAGAAGTGAAGATGAAGAAGATGAAGAAGAAACTACAGAGAATGCTAGTTTAGATACTGAGCAAAGAGAATAAATTGTAGTAGTTGCAAATGACCCACTATTGAAAGTTTTAACAAAAATGGGAAAGAGACTGAAAATGGATGAACCCACCTTTAATGGAAGCCTAAACCCAAAAGAATTGATAGATTGGCTAAATGAGATGAAGGAGTATTTTGAATTTGAAGAGATAGAGGACCCAAAAAAAGTAAGATATGCAAAAACAAGGTTGAAAGGACATGTCTCCATATGGTGGAGAGACTATTCAATTAGAAAGGGGGAGAAAAGGAAAAGAAAAGATTACCAAATGGGATAAAATGGTGAAGCTTAAAAGACAATTTATGTCAGTAGACTATGAATTAGATTTTCTTAAAAGAATGCAAGGTCTGAAATAGGGCAGCAAAACAGTTAAAGAGTACACAAAAGAATTTCATAAAATTCTTATAAGAACTGACCATTCAGAGGTGATAAAGGAGAAAGTTGTAAGGTATATCAATGGATTAAGGTCAAGCATTCAAGAGGAAATGGCACTTATTAGAATTTTAACCATGGAGGATGCCTATCAAACAACCTTAAAAATTAGAGAGAGGTTAAACAAGAAGTTTGAAAACAAGAAAAAAGGAAAAGGATGTGGAGGCAAGGTGGGTGGAAGAACCTACAAGAGTGAAGAAAATCAGCAAAAGGGATACAAAAATGAAGAGGGCAGTAGTAGGGTAGCGAAGTATGACGAAGGACAAAGTTCAAGAGGATAAAATTTCAGAGGTAGAGGTAGAGGGCGTGGCTTTTTGAAGGAGGAAAAAAATTGGGGGTTAAGGAAGCTTGGATGAAGGGTTTTCACAAAGAAATTGAAGGAGAAACTTTCAGATTTTGGGGAAGAATGAAGAGTTGGGCATAGTTCTTGTTTGAGGGTTGAAATAACTCATTTTTTTGTAGGTGTAAGGAGTGATTTATAGTAGCATATTTTTTGGAAATGTATATTCTAGATTCTACAGAGAGTTTTTGTTGAATGTTGCAGGTTACAGAGCTAGAGATGTTGAGAAAGGATGAAAGATTTGAGCAAAGAATTTCTAAAGCATGATTCTTAGGTGATCTTGTTGTTTTAGACCAGTTTATTTTTAGTTTTTATGCATATTTATCAGCCATAGAGGCTGCAATAATTGCATTTTTAGATTTTGGAAGTATTTATGTTTCTTGCTGGTGATTTGAATGAACAAATAAGAAGTTTGTATTGCAGATTTTAAATCTATTATGGGTAATTTGTTTGTGCATTTGATTTTTTTTAAGTGAGGGGGTTTTGTGTGTTAAATCCCTATTGCATTACCTTCAATGTTAGATAAATACATCAAATATATTCATAAAGGTGAAGTGGTTACCATTGCTAGAGATCCATAAGTGTAGTTAATATAATTGGGTCATTTTACTATGATACATTAATAAAAAATACCTAAGGAATCACCATATGATCATAATGATGATTTACATTTTTTTATCAATTTTAGAAGCAATAATAGTGTGGGAAAATTAATAAAGGATGAAACAATTCATAAGACTACAAGAGCCTATAAGGATAAAAACTAAATTAGTTTTTATGCCTTTACATTATAAATAAGAATAATCTACAAAGTCAAAATAACCACAAGTGATATAACTCACAATTCACAAGCATATACATTTGGATATATGCATGCCTATAGGAGATCCATCTGAGAAATAAATTACACATGTACCAAGGGAAAAAGAAAAGAATAAGGTTATTGTGATTGATAGGTCTACATTTTCTTCATCTTCAAAGGGGTCCCAAACTACTTGGGTTCCAAAGAAAGAAAAAAATAAGCATTTTCAAAATCTACACATTGGGAAATTTATTCAAAAAATGAGTAATGGTTGTGGAAATTTAAAAAAAATCGCTTCTTTATAATATTTTTTAAAATTTATACTTTTTATATTGATGAGGAACTCCTAATATATGGATAAGTAATTCAATACAACTTGACATATATATTCATGATTTGGATGAGGGTAACCTTCTTGAGGAAGATTATTTCAAGGTCACTGGTTGAGACCTTCTGCTTTGGTTCTATTTTTATTTTCTTTACTTTTATCTTTGTGTTATTTTTGATGCTTATATTTAGAATGTGGATAACACAAATGTACCTATGTTGGCACAAGTTGCTATGAGCATGTATTCAAATGGTGGATTGTCACTTTTTCTTGTGTTTACTATGTGTTATAGTGTTATTTTTCCTATGGATTTGGGATGATATAAATTTATGGAGTGATTTCCAACCACTTTCATCATGTTGACCAAAAATATAATGCATTTACTTTGTATTTTGGACTTTGGAATTTTTTATTCATCCATTTTTTATGATCCTCTTTTCTTATGTTTAATACATAATATTATGTTATTGATAAGCATATGCTTTTCAATCTAGTGTTTCCTCCCCATTTCAACTTGGATATATTATTCTTGGTTATTGTCTCTTAACTTGTATTTCTCTCTTTATGTTGCTTTTCTCCATTATACCTGTTATGTTTCCCCACTTAGGGGGCATCCCATTTTATTTGATAATAATTTCATCCACATGCTCATCCTTACATCCTTACTTGATATGACATACGATTAAGCTTTATCACACTTATATATTATAGTTATCTATGCTTACATGTTCTTATTTAGCACTTTGTCTACTATCACTTGATCATTATCCATAACATTGATAGACACCTTTGTTGTCTATTATCATATATGATTTCATTATTACATCATTATTTTATTTTATTATTTTTGTCACAAAATGATATTTATGGCACACTTTGCACAATTATTGATATTTAAATGATCATACCTTTTACATATTGTTTTTCTCCTCTTCTCTATTTTTTCACATCATTCATATGCAACCAATTAGATGGATCATATGATATCATTAATATTCACTTGATGGCTTCTCCATATCCCTACTTTATTTAATCATGGTTATCATGGCCCCTTCCCAACCTTGCATTCATCACTCTTAGTTATGATGGCTTCTTCACAACTTTAAATCATTCTATTTTTAGTTATGTTGGCTCCTTTGCAACCCACATTCAATCTATTTTTGTTTATTACTCCTTTGTGTCCTGTACCACCTTATTTTGGTTATAGTGGCTCTTTCATATCTCTATATTATTTTATTTTGATGACTCCTTCATAAATTCATCTTTCTTTTGATTATGTTGACTCTTTCATAGATCAACACATCTTTTGTGTAGTTGTATTTAGTGTTATTGGTATTTTTTAGTGGTTGTTTGCGCCTATTTTATATTTCTATTAATTGCTACTCATAGATTTTGGTACTTATAGACTTAAATATGGAGTTATCACTACAAGCGTGTGTGAATTATTGTCCATATCCATATCCTTTTTCATATGTACTTGACATTTACTTTCATGTTGATTGTTCATACACTTTGATGTGCATGATTCATAATATTTCACACACAAATCAAAATGGGTTCAAAATGTAAGAATGAATAGTGCATTCCTATGTACTTTTCTCTATTTATTTTGAATTCACCTTAACCCTTTTTCTCAAATGAAATAGCTTCTTTCCAAAGAGGCATATTTCTATGTAAGAGTTAGCAACTCACCTATATCTTATTTAATTATATGTCCTTATTCCATAGTGATTTGGACTCAACCTTCATATTTGTTAATTCTTATCCTAGTTTAAAATTGTAGATATGATTCTAAACTTGGTAAAGAACCACACGTGGAAGTTTGACCCTTGAAATTCTTAAGTCAAATTTAAATGTGGGCCCAAGTTGACATACTTCCAATTATTTGTTGTCCTCCAAATCAAACATGCCATAATTTAAATTGTGGCAATAGGGTATTGTATAGAAGGAAAAAACCTATTTCATTTTAGATCCATCCACTTCAACTAGAGCATCATATCATCTAGCCACTTGAGCATTGAGATCACAAGGGTAGATATAAGTATTTTACATTTTGACCTGATATTCCTTCCAAATTATTTAAAACTATTATACTGATTAAAAGATTTGAATAAGACAAAAAATGAGAAGCTAATCACCTTCTCCTAAAACAATAAATTTAACATAAAGGAAGGGTAATTTTTTTATTAAAACAAGAAGAAGTACAAAGCAAGGGCACTACATAGCCCTATCAACCTCCACCAAGTGATCCAACTGTTGGGACAGATTAAGTGGTAACTGACCCCGGTCCACCAGATTCCAATCATGAATATGATTAGAAGCCCATTTAGCCAAACTATCAACAACAACATTCCATTCTCTAGGAATATGTGTGAAAGTAACAAACTCCAAAAAAGCACAGAGGTTGAGAATCTAATCAACAATCAAAGCCAAATGCCAACGAACATCATCTGATTGCCGCCTATTCAACAAGTTCACCACAACCTGGGAATCAGACTCAGATATGATCCTTCGCCACTCCAATTGACTTCCACGCTCCACAGTGGATAAAATGGCCCGAGCTTTCATTAAATTATTAGTATGAAGACCCTTACAAATTGAGAAGATAAACTGAACATCTCCAGAGCTATCCCGACCAACACCACCAATTCCAACATAACTAGGGTTTCCTCGAGAAGAGCCATCTGTGTTGATTTTTAAGACTCCCTGAGGTGGAGGAGACCATCTCCCCTCCCTATTCACCTTTGGAGTAGGATATCTACATCTTTTGCGCATGAGTTATCGTTGCTGAGGAGGAATATGAAGACGATTACAACAACCAACATCACAAGGATCCACTGATGCTGAAAAATCACACTTAGCCACAACAATTTCTCCCAAAGAATGCATAATTTTCCACCACAAGCGAGGGACCACCAACATCACATCTTGAAAAATTTGACGATTTCTTTCCAACCAAAGGTTCCAAATGGGCCAAAAGCCCAAGTAGCTTGAAGAAAGGAAGTAGAAACAGGGGCCCTACCCCATTGATCCACAAACTTAGCCAATGATGAAACCTGTCGACAAGGCGTATTCCACACCCTCCACCAAAAATGCCAAATCTCCCTAGCATAGGAACATTGGAGGAAGAGATAAGAGACACTCTCCTCACATTTACGACACAAAACACACATTGAAGGGCCTTGGAAACCACACTTACATAAATTATCCCAAGTAAGACACCAATTTTGAGCTACTAACCACATGAAGAAATTGCACTTGGGCCATGACAACTTGTGCCAAACTTGCTTCCACCAAGGGACCTCAATATCCCCAAACAACTGCCTACCAAGCTGCTTATAACCAACAGACACAGAGTACTTCTTGAACAAATCAGAACCATCCCAAGCCAAGACATCAGGTCCCCTCAAATAATTACAAGCAAGGGAAGCCAAAAGCTGAGCAAGATCACACCTATCCTCCTCAGACCCCCCAGGTCGCCACTCGGAAGGATGCTTCCAACGAAAGCTTACAACCGATTCACAATGCTGAGCAACCTTATAATGCTCAACAGTATCCCAGCCAGCCACAGAAAAAACATCAGAAAGGGACTGAAGGTGAGGAAAAGTAGAGAGAATAGGTGGGTGACCATCCCAAGAATCTAACCAAAAAAGAGCCTATGACCCTGAATGAAAAATCCAAAAAAGTGCACGCTTAATCAAATGTGCCCCCACTTTCAAAGTATGCCAAATCATAGAACCACTCCCCTCCAGAGGATAGCGAGTAGCCTCAAAAGAAGCAACACCCCTAAGATATTTATGGTTGAGAATACGGGCCCATAACTGGTCCTGATTGGTACACCAACGCCAATAAAGCTTAGCAGCAAGAACTTTCTTGTTCAAAATAGCAGAGTGTAAACCAAGACCACCCTCCTACTTTGGTCTACACATAGATTCCCACTTAACAAGGCTCCACTTAGTAGACATAAAGTTGCCACTCCAAAGAAATTGACATGAGAGAGCATCAAATTCCCTAAGGAAATACATAGGGGCTGCTTGAACAAAGCCTCTATAGATGGGAAGGGCCTAGATAACTGACTTGAGAAGAGTCACTCTAACAGCTGTAGACAACCATCGATGAGTCCAATGAGTAACCTTCCACCTACATCTGCTAGGAGGACCTAGGTTGATGACCAACAACAAGAGGAATACCCAAATAGACAAAGGGAAGAGACCCTATTTTAGATCACAAAATAGTTGCAATCCCCATTGGATAGCCTGAGGGGTATTAAAAAATAAAATAGAAGACTTCTGCTCATTGAATTTCTAACCCAAAGCAGCAAGGTAGATATCCAAAGCCCCATAAGAGAGGTGTCATCTACAAACTAGAGATGAGAAAGCGTTGGCAAACCCAAACCCCATTGCCAACCATGAATCAAGCCTTGAGAAACCCAAAATTTAAGAAACTGACCTAGCCCCTCTGCCATTATAATAAACAGATAAGGAGAGAGTGGATCCCCTTGACGAAGACCCTTGGTAGCACCAAAAAGCTCTAAAGGTTCACCATTCACAATAATTGAAAATGAGGAAGAAGTCACACATCTCATAGTCCAAAAAAAACAATAAATTATAATAGCATCTTTAAGAACCATTCTTTTCAAATAACATACACCCTATTATTATTACAATTTTTACTCGTTTACCCTTAATTTATTTTAAAAATAAATAAATTTATTACCCAAATAAAGGTACGCACCACTGACATAAAGCCTTCCCAAACTATTAAATCTCCAGAGTGGGGGCATTCCTCCAGCGTGCATTTATTACAAAATGAGGTTCATTGTTGTGAGGGTTCTCCCCACTTTCAATCTAAATTTAAATTCACAAAGTGGTTGGTGCTTGTATAATAATAACACCCCAAGAATGCTAGAATAAATTAAAACTTGAATGTCAGAAACTTAAATGAAAATCAGAATGACCTGAAAAAAGAATTTGGATAGTGGGATGCCAGTGTAAACATAAGTTTCATCCTTCTGCATATTCATACGCATGTTCTTAATATACGAATAATTAAGAATTAGTTAAAAGGCAACTAATTCCCAAATAGAATTGAAATGTTGCAGATATTCCTTTAAACGATAATGGCAAGGTCTAAAAAATAGTTATTTACTATCTGAAAATTTGATAGCGTTCATATCCCATGTGTTACAAAAACTACTACCTGCAAATTCTCTGCCTTCCATTGAACAAAAGATACCATCTTGAAAATAGCCAAACAGTTGTCATTGATCTCACTATTGTTGCATTTGTATCTATGGTATACATGCATCTGATTGACTGTTTTTAAGCTATTAATTGTTTGCCAGTCAATTTCATGTCATGGAAACATTTGTTGATGTGGTGTTGTTCAGATTATTTTAGGAGATTTTACATTCTATGTTTTCTCATTGTTGGATTGTAACAACAATATAAAGTAAATTGCATTTCATCCCATTCTGTCTTAAAAAAAAAATACTTAACGTGGAAGATATTATATATATTTTTGTATTTTTGAAAGGAAAATTTAATTATGTCGATAAAACATGGTCAATAAATCTGTAAAATAAAAATAATCTATTTTCATTGTTTAACTGTAATGATTTTTGTTTATTTTAAATTTGCTAATTTAAAAATGTATACATGTTGATGGTTTTCTACATATTTTTAGCTGATAGGCTACATATAGTGTGAGATTTGAGTACGAAACAAGTCTCACGCCTACAAACAACTATTGAGTTGTTAGAAAACAAGTTTCATTAAATGGTAAATCAGTTGTCATTTAATGGTAAAAGCTTCAAAGCATTAGGTGAAAGCTTCCAAAATCTCACTTATCATGTAAAAATAAGATAAATATTGGTTGTCCAACTAGATGAGAACATTCTATTTCCATTTGCAATGTTTTTTGCCAATTTGATGGCAACTTTCTTTTTCCATTTACATTGCTTTATGTTTTAAATTTGCATGCAAGTATTTCGAATCAACTAATTTACCCAATTTTTTTTAAGAAAAAATCCAGATTTGTCGAAGTAAAAAATATATAATTTTGTCTTAATTTATTTCATTCTATTATTTAGCATTTATTATTAATTATTTAATCCAACCACATACACAAACACATACTTTGTAACATATTAACATACATATAATTTTCTATTGTATAATCCTTAGAACTTCTTTTCATGAAGTACTAATATACTAAGTTTATAGTAGCTGGATGAAGATTGTAGTTTTTCCTTGATCAATCAAAATATTGACACCTTTGTCTCCTGGATGCTTTTCTTTTACTACATAAATCTGTATTTGTTAAATTTGATTTTATTATTCTGTTTTATTGTTTTTTTCAACTAATTCACATTTTCTGACCTTTAAACATAGAAAGCAGAAAAATAATGGTGGTGGGTAGTTGAAAAGTACCTCTGATTCGCTCTCCAAGCCTAACTTGCTTGCCAAGTACTTTTTCAGAAAAAGTATAGTTATTGTTCCATCTCTGTACCAACAAATTTCCACCTGTCAGAGCTTCTTCACCTCAGCCAGGCTACACAGAAATTTATTTTGTACAGTTACAACGGTGTCCCTCAAATTGTAACTAAAAATTGGATTTGGTTTATTAAGACCTACTTAATTCTTAAATACGTCTTCGGGATCTGCGGCAACAGGTGATCTCCATCCCTGAGAACAAATCACAACTCACATCAATCAGGCGATAACAAAATAATAGAAATCAAGAAAAATGGTGTTATATCCAGTGATCGCCTTACTTCGTAGGCGCGACCTGCAGCTTAAACCATACACCGCCTTCACGTTTCCTAGGCTTTCCAAGCTCTTCAACTTCAGTCTGAGTAATATTTGCGGTAATTGATTGCATTCCAGCGAAATGAGCCGAAGTTTGTTTGTGCTGTTCTTTGCATATCACGAATGGCCGCGAAAATTGTGAGGTTTGGCATTGGATTTTAGCTGTCAGCCCATTTGAAGGCACCGTCAAATCTGAAATAGTGAGTCCAAAGTCAGTGGATCTGGTCCATGCAAAATCCCCATCGCTGCTCCACCGCCTCCGAGATTGTATTATGTCTCTCACGTTCTCGAGCATCGCCGATTGCTCTGGCTTTTGGTATATGAAGTTATCGCCAGATGTTTTATTTATGGTGCCTTTTCTTTCTTTAGCATACTCGGCCGAAATTTTGGTGTTTGGAGAGCTGAAAAATCTATTGCTGTCCAAATATAACTCATCAGAAGAGTACAAAGTGGAGACACTTCCTCTTCCGTGACAACTGTGAATGGGCCCGTAAGGAAAATAGTAATCTATTTGTGTATTAAGCTCAGGAATAAATGGCTGATTCCGAGTATTTAGCCTGGAAGTACGTTCTTTGTTTTGGGGAGAAGAATCTTGTGTTAAACTTACGTGATTGTTCTATGCAAGCTGAGGACATTTTGATCCGGTGTGGATCGAACCCGGGCCTATTTCCAGCCACTTTCCCATTTCCTCATCCTTTTCTGATCCACAAGGACAAGATTTTCTGTGAATTGCAATTCCTCTTTGCCTACTCGTAGGCCTTTCCACATTTCCTTTACTGTTTAACACTATGGGTGAACTCATTTGCCCCTGTTCATGATGATTTCTAAATTTCCGTGTGTATCTGAGATGGATTGAAGTGTGCCTGTGGTGACAAGCAAAAATCACAATGAAATGACTGGAGTAGAATCGTTGACCTCTTTTGCGAGTAAAGGAAAAGCGACTGTAGTTGTCCTTTGTTTTTCAGTCAGCATAGGCTTTTCTGCAAGATCCGTCATGGCATAGATCCTATGCTAAACCCAGAAAGCAAAGAGTCTAATCAGATGTGATCATGCTTTGCACAGTGGCTTCTGTTCCTTTGAAAGGAAAAGCTTTCTTTACCACCAATTGTTGGAGCTGTGCGTGGTGTGTCAGATATGCAGTATCCATTATCTGATGCTGTACACACCTCCTTGTATCTCGGGTATTAATATACGGTTGAATGCATTTGCCGGCATTAAAAGTAGCATATATAATATATAGAACGACAGATTCCATGGATGCCTTTCTGTATTTTATTCCAAATCTGCCGGTTTGTAGCAGTTTTGGCCCTCGTCTAACGGTTTAATGTCTTCGTGCAGAGGTTTCCTAGTTGTGCATGTCTCTTGAGCCATTTTGGTAATTTATTATTCTTCCATTCCATTCTTTTTTACTCTACAATCACGATCAGATGATGAGTTTAATCTCTTGGTGCATTGTTTATGGTTCTTCCAGTCTTTTGTGTCATCTGAGTTTAAAATAAAATAGAAGAATTTTAACATTCGCCAGATTTGTATGGGACAACAGATTTCCCAATTATAACTTTCAAAATTATTAATTACTTATACAGAAGCTGATGATGAACACCCTTATTAAGAAAGGGATAGAAATTATAATAAAACTCCAATTTATGTAATAAAAAAAAATACTCTTCCTGAATTCCATTATTTTAACTCGGTAATCAAAATCAGATGATGCGTTCCATCTTACATATAAATAATTCCGGAGGGCTCTTTCATTAATTCAACGTTATAAAAAACAATAAAAAATGGATTCCCAACTAAACTTGAGGAGAAAACTATGGTTGCTTTCATCTTCCATCGCGTTTGCTTTAAAAAACCAATTTCAAACCCTAATAAGTGTTGATTTTAAAAAGCAGATTAAAAACAGAACATAATTTAAGTCGAGCAAAATAGACACACACACACAATTTCACTCCGCCCCGACCCTGTCTCGATTAGGGCACGTCCTGGAGTTATGGCCGTTGTGGCCGTAGTGCGAACACTTGCACGTTATACTGCTCACCTCGCCTTCCCCTCCTCCTATGAAACACAATTCACAAATTGATCTCTTTACTTGCTTATCCCGGACGACAATAACCTCCTCTAGCTCGGCTGCCTCTATACCATTCGCTTGGGATTTCTCCTCATTTTTCAGCGGTAAAGCTTCCTCTTTATCAGGCTCATCGTATTCCTCTGCCCGAGAAACATCGATAGCAATTTCCATGTCATTTCCTCTTACCTCCTCGGTTGTCTCTATGCTATCCGCCTGGGACTTCTTCTCCTCCACACCAACAGGCTCCATATCCACAGCTTCAAGTGTTTCAAACTTCTCAGGAGGCACAACAGGAAGATTGTTAACAACAATGACATTACCAAACCCCGTCTCAAACTCGAACGAGTTTTCTTCCTCTTCATTATCACTCTTCATGCCGAAATCTTCACTCGCAGGCAGTTGTATTGCATCCAAATCCTCGAGGCAAATGCACCATACTTCTCATTCAAAATCAGCGAACCATCTATTGCTTCACACCATCGGTGTCAACATTTTCTTCCACCATTTTCTCCCGTTTGGGTTCAGATTCAAAACCATCCTTCTGAGCAGAAGCTTTTGCACTATCTTGCACAGATATTTGATCAAATTTCAATAGGTTAAGAAATTCCTCAATAACTGAATCAACTACATCATCTAACCTATCCATCTCAGAGCCTCAACGAAGGCTTGCTTCAGCTCATTGGTACAAAACTTCTCACGTTCAAATTGCTCCAACGCCCTTTGCTTCGCAACCAAAGCCTCACACAACGAAGGACAGTGGGAAACCCCGAGCAATTACAAAGCCCTCTTTTGTTACTTTTCATCTATTGGATTTAAAAGTAACTTTACATCCTTGAGAAAACAACTGTCCAACTGAAATTAGATTTTGTTTGAGTTGAGGGACATATCTAACATCCCACAACAACCAACTATTTCTATTTGTTAATTTAAAAAAAACATCCCCTTTGTCAATAACATCACAAGATTTATTATTTCCAAGAAGAACTTTACCAAAGTCAATGCTGTGCAGATTTTTGAAGTACTTCTTGCACGGAGTGGCATGAAACAATGCTCCTGAACCGAGCACCCAAACATTTGGTGTTGTTTCTTCCGAGATTGAAACAAGAACACCAAATTGTTGCACCAACATCCTCTTCACATACCGGATTCACTTCACCTTCTTTTGCCCGATTTTCATCCTTCTTCAAAGACCAACAATTTTTCTTGATGTGGCCTTGCTTGCCACAATACTAACAACCACCATCTCTCTCTAGATTTTGACCTTCTTTGTGATTTCTTATGACTTCCTTCGTCGGACAACATTGCTCCTACTCAAACTCGAATCTCTCATGCCAAATGATCGAACAACTCAGCTCTGATACCAATTGTTGATTTTAAAAAAAAGATTAAAAACAAAACAAAATTTAAATCGAGCAAAATAGACACACACAAAAAACACAGTTCAACACCACATTGTTTTATACACTCATCTCTTAAAATTTCCAAAAAACGAAGAAAGAAAGCGAGAAATGTTGGAGTTGAACGGAAACGTTGGACTTCACTCCCCAACAATAAACACTAAACCCCCGTTGATCTGACGAGATAACGTAGCCATCGGATAGCACCTATTTAAGACTTGAAACGAACGGCAATGCGTCACTCTCAAGAGATTGATTATGCAAACATGACAGATAAAAACACGAGAGTCGGTGACTGGGTACTGGCATTCACAATTTCCATGAATTTCAGGGCTTATTCTCACCAACCAAAAACATAAAAGCCAAAAATAGCTTCAACTTCCACCCATTATTTCTGGACATCTCAACCAATCTAAGCAGCTTTATTTTGGACCACAATAAACATAATATACTAGGGATTGGCATGCAAGCAACTTTTTCGCAGTCAGAATCACGAAAACGATAAAGTAACAGATAAGCGATTGGTATCCATTTACTATTGTCCTTCAAATGTCCAGCTTAACTAGATATATGTACAACTACTTGCTCAGGAGATTAATGAACGGCACAGGCCGTGAGCTTTTGTTGCAGACAACAAAATTATATGCACTACAAATATTCCTGTGACACAAATATAGTCATACGGCCATCAAAATTAAGCCCTAAACCGTTCCCTGGTCCTCGGGCAGTGAATTTAATAAGAAATAAATGCACACGCAAAATTGATAATAGTCATTCTTAATTCAAATAAATGCTGAATTTGATGGCCAACGATATTATCCCTAAAATAGAATTTTGAAACTTTGAAGATTGTTCATGATACATAAAACCATGAAAACCTAAGCCAAGTGGATAACCCTAAAACTTAAGCCATTGACTGATAGAGCAGACAAACCTGTAACAAGAAGCATGCGCGCAGACTGCAATACGCTATAATGTTTTTCAGAGGTCGGCATGACTGACATCATCTGACGCTTCTCGGCCTACCTAGAAACAACAATTTAAGCACGAATCGAACGAATGTTTTCAATTCTGAGGATAAGAATAAAGTTGCATTGTTGAAAAACACTTTCGATAGGTTTCGTTCAAGCTATTTTTTAAAACTGATATTCATTTCTTTTTTAATTTTAGATGTTTTTAAAACTGGTATTCATTTTTTAAAATTTTTAGATTTTTTAATATATTTTGATTAAAAGGATTTTTGTTTTTGTTATTCTATCTTTTTAAATAAAGTAGATAAGAGACATTTTAAAATATCAATATTTTTGTATTTGTGCATTTTTGTAAGTTGGATATTTTAAGATATAATGTCATTTTGATTTCACTAATTTTGAAGTGTAAAAATTACATATTTTATTTGTTCAATATTCTTTAGGTATTGTGCACCTACCAATCTTGCATCTAAGAAAATATGAACTAGTACATAGCTGAACTATCAATATTTTTACTTTTCAGTTTATTTATCTTCCCATATTTACATTTTTTTCTTTTATAACTATTAATATTTTTACTTTTCATTTTATTTATCTACCCATATTTACTTTTTAATGCTCATTGTCAGAAGTGACATTAAATTCTTTTGACATATTGTTCTCTCTTTTGTATGGACTACTTTGTCCTATAGTTGCTTTGACTTTTTCTTACATATCTTTCGATTTCCTTGTTGTTTGGGCACTCTTTCATATTAATGTTCCATTTACTCATCTAATTGATTTTTGTTTCATACACATGATCTTTCCTTCACTTAACTTTTCTCTCATCGATATTTTGGAAGCAATGTGACTATGTTATCTATTCTCTTTAGATAATAGCATTCAAATCAAAGTTGATTTCTTTATTGGAAAAACATTTGACTTAGCTAATAAGATTTCATATGGAGTTGATGAACATTTAGTTTTGAAAGTACTTGTGATTAAATGCTTAAATATAATATCCATTTTTGTCTCCATTTTAGTTTTGATGTGTTGTTACCCTAAATTTCACATCCATAAAGTACCACTAGTGTGACAATCAACCCAAATAGGGTCCTTTTGATTTTCCAATCCATAATTTTGCATTCTTGCATCTATCTTGTAGGAGGTATAGATCTTTCTAGCTCCTTAATACTCATTTTGTCCTACAAGTCTCCAAGTTGAGTTTGTTGTGAAATTTGACACCAAGGTACCTATATTCATCCAACATTTGCAAATGGATTCCTTCAAACATGAATTTTATTTGCATCTTTCTTCTTCACAAGCTAAAGATTATGACTTTGATTTTTCTAGTGTTCATTTTCATCCTTACTTCTTGAGAAAACAATTATGAAACTCTCAAATGTTCACAAAGGATATGTGTTGTTTTTGCTAATTAAGAAAAGATCATCTACATATAGAAGCAACTTTATTATATAGTTGGCTAAGTGCATACATTCACCTTTGTATTTTTTATCGACTCCAATTTGTCTAGGTATAGCACAAACAAAGTGGGGGATGGTGGAAATTATTTCTTGATATTGATGTCACTCTCAATAATTTCAATAATTCTTTTCTTGTTCTAATTTTGGTCAAAGTATGTAACTAGTGCCTAAACAACTCTAGGATTCTCTACTCTTCTATTCTACTCTAGACCACTTTTGAACATGGATTCAATATTTTTTAGAAATCAACAAAGCAACAAAAAACTTATTCTCCTTTATTTCATATCTTCTCAATCAAATGTCTAAGAGTAATGTAATAGTAAATCAATGTAATGATCAATTGTAAAGTGTTTTGACTCAAACCCTACCTACTTTTTTTTCTCCCTCTCTTTCCTAATCAATCACTAATTCTATACTATACCATTCTCAAAATAAAAACTTAAAAAAAAAATCATTATAATAGAATAATTTGGTCCATTACAAACATCTTCACTTGTTTTTAAAAATGACCACATAAACCATTCTAAATGAACTCATTAAATATACTTTTAATATAACATTCATCTCCATAAGTCTTTCCTTGGAATCTAGATAATCCTAATCCTATTTGGCTCTCACTAAATGTTGAAATGGCTTTGCTGTTGTACCAAAAGATCGATTTGTTAACGCCTGATACAAATAGTAGATTTATACAAGATCCACGGGAGGTGGTTAAGCCTTATCATGAATCTAGAGGGAAGCACTGAACAACCAAGGGGACAAAGACACCAACCTTCCAATAATCCCCCCTAACGCAACCGTGGGATTTGAACCCATGACCTTGCTTTGATACCATTTTTTGCAATGGTTTTGTTGTTACGCCAAAAGATAGACCTATTAATGCTTGATACAAATGCCATATTTGCAAAAGATCCATGGGAGGCGGTTAAGCCATCTCACAAATCCAAAGTGTGGCATTGAAGAACCAAGCGAACAAAAGCACCAACCTTCCAACACTAAAGAGATAAAAAGCTATTATTTGCTCCTTGAAGAGCTTGGAGTGCATGCAAATTGTCCCATACATGAGTTATTTGAGCTTCTTTAGGGATTTTCATTTTATTTCCACCTAAACTCTATACTCTTTTAACGTGAGATTGTAGGTAAATGAAGCACTTTTCTATTTCACTTTTCATCATTCAACTATCTTCATCTATTGCGAGATGTTTTTTCTACACAAATTTCATGATACATGTAAAACGTCTCTTGATTCAATGTTTGAATCTTCCCCCATTAATTTAGGATTTAGTGGTACCATAATGAGATTATTTATTTAAGGTGAAAGGTTTACCTATGAATAGGGGTGAGATTCTCATCAATCATGTAATTGGGTTGGCCCATGACATAAACCAGGTTCATTAAATTGTGTTTTATTATGATTTTATAAATATTCTATGAATAAAATTTAGAATTATTTTCTTGATAAGTTTTAATGATTCATTTTCAATTAGGGTTATTTTTTAAATACACAATTTTGGTGAAGAATTTGGTACAATTCACACTTTAGTTAGTTCATAATATCTAGCCAAATGGATGGAGATAATATTGAATTTGAATTTTGAAAATTTAATGATCAAATTGATTTAGAGAGGGAAAACACTATTTATATAATAGTAAAATTTTGGGATGTGTGATGATGGGATTAAAAAATGATCGAATTTATTTGTTAACTTCATGAAAATTAGACCATCTTACATATTATTCTAATCATTAAAGAAACCCTTTTCATCATTGACCCAAAATATAAGAGAAAAAGGGCATGCGTATGTAATTTACACTACTATAATATTATAATTAAAATATATCCTATTACTATGAAGGTATTTCCCTTCAACAAGAAAGAATAAACTTTGAGAGTGAGCATTTCCTTCACTATACCATTTAGCAAACAAAGTGTTGTCATAATAGTGGTTTACAATTCCTGAGAGGAATGAATTTTAGCTGAAATCACATATTTTTAGAAAATATAATGATTTAAGCCTTAAAAAGTTCTATTTTAAGGATTCCAATTGAAGAGGGTTTGATCAAATCACCCTAGATCAAACCCCCTTGGATAGAACCTTGCTAGTTTTAAACCATACCTATAAATGGGTCTCCTTTACACCTATCAAAATGCTGATAAAAAATCACTTTTGATTTAGCTTTTGGGGGATCAAATCAATTCATTTAAAATTTATTTCAAATAATTATGGTATTCCTCAGAACAAGCTATCCAATGAATATAATTTTAATATGTTTTGGTTTTGTTATGTATTTGTTTTTTAAGTTTTATTAAACATAGGTTTTTCATCAAAAATGAATTTCTTTGTTCTTCACATGTGGAAAAATAGAAGATTATCAAAAAAAAAAATTGAAAAATATGAGTGCACTAGATATTAAAGTCCTTGATCCAACAAAAAAAATTAAATTAAATTTTGACATATACAAAAAAAGTTACGCGTTATACGGTCGCGTTGTGTCTCAATTGTAATTCATTTGACTTTGAAAATTGATTAAGGAAAAAATATTCAATAAAAACAATCTAACCAAATGGAAGCACTAGATATCAGAGTTACAAATCTAAATTTGAAAGAATTAGAATTTTATCCTTCATGGAAAAAAATTTATGCATTATACAGTGTGCGTCACTTTTTAAAAATGTTGTTTTCTCAATAAAATCAATTTTCGTGGGAGATGGAAAAAGAAGTGCAATTTGATTCCAAAAATTTTGAAAAAATTATTTTTAGAATCTACAAACAAAATTTGATGAGACTCTAGTTTGCACCATCTTCAAATTCCTCACGGTTTAGCCACTATAGGTGCCCAAATGTAAAGATTTAGTTAAAAATAATAATTTCAGTGTCCAGTTTGGCCAAAAATTGTAAACCACTATTATGGGATCACCTAAACACCTAATAGAGAACAAATACATTGACTATACAACTTAAAGGACTAAATAGATTAAGAGTATGCTAAATATTTATGTTTTATGTAGGCTTGATGTGATCTTTCAACCTTCTAATTAATGATTCTAAAAGGAATTTCACCATCCTTCTTGAAAGATGGGAACACTAAGATAGGTTCAAGGCAATTCTCCAAAATGAAATCCTAATACTCTAAAAATCTTATGTTCCTTGCACAAAGAAACATTAAAAATAAGACTTCGACTTTCTCTTGGTGGATCTCCTAGCTAGATGCCTTTTCAAAACTAATAAAGATAGCCTTTGGGTTTGTATTTTTGAAGGGATGCCTCATCAAATAATGTCTCATCAACATAGTTTAAATGGGTTAGGAATCTACTTGTGGCCTAAGAGTAATCTCATTCCCTCAACATCTTGTTGAGCTCTAACATAAGTCATAGATTTACCTTAAGCTTCAACCAATATAATACAAATAAATTTTGAGATTGGGTCTCCTTGACACAAATCATCAACTCCTCCAAAGCATCCACACAATAAGTTATTCGCTGTAGTAAAAAGGAGAAATTTAAAATCTTAAAGGGAAACTATTGTTAGGTCTTTTCACACACCAACTACAAGTGGATGAGGAGTTTTCCGGACCTCTCTAGAAAGGAGATGAAATATCCCCAAGACTTATTTCACTATCTTGGCATATTAAGATAACCCAAAGGTTGATGGTTTTGTTGTTTCAATTAAGATCCCTACAATGAAACTTAAAGAAAAAGAGGAACAAAGCATTACCTTTCCTATTAAGTTTTGATCAAGAGATTAAATCTAGTCACTAAAGTTCATTAGATTTAGCACTTGTCTTGTTGTATCCATCCTTCATATGCATGTTCATGTTCAAAAAATAATTATAAAGACTTACAACCAAAGGATTTAGCATTTCAAAGAAAGGCACAATCCTAAATCATGCCTTGAACAATAACTAAACTATAAATCTAAGCCTAAACCTACAAAAATTAAAAAAGGAAAAAATGTAACGAAAAATACAAATTTGCATTAGCATGCTTTGACACATCTGCACACCTTGTTACAATAGAGACAATCATGTATTGGCATTGTGATCACTAGTTTCTAATAATGGAATACCATATGCACAAAGTGGCCTTGAGGGTTACAAATTTTGTTTGTTATGGTTCTTGTAAATATTTCACATAACCATACACATATGAAAAGTAATCGAACAACTTGAATTCAAAGTATATTGTAATTGCACATAAGCAAAAAAACCTTTAACTTAATTTTCTTTATAACCAACTTAGGTCATTGTCACTATGAACCACTTCAACACAAACGAGAGTTGAATCACAACATGCATACAATGTATCATTTTTGTGTGGTGACTATGATAAAATTGCACCCTCTATATGCTCCCTTTATTGGCTAATAAATCTAGTGTATCTTACTCATGCACTCAACTTAATGGATCAAGTTATCCTTTATCAAGCAATTCACTAGTTATGAGGGTCATATTTATATGACAAACTAGGGATGCATCTTCTTGGATGATGTTCCAGTATTGTGTGTGTGGCTTAACAGTATATGGGGGTTTTCTTAAGTAGTTGAGTATAAAAATTGAACTTTCTTATTCAAAAAGGAATTCATATTGAAAACTTAAAAAAATTAAAATAGTTATTCTACAATTGATGCTACAAGTTAATACTAGTGTTGTGGGTTCTATTGATAACACTAATAAATATTTTTTATAGGTAACAATTATAAATAACTATAAATAAGTACTAATCTAAACTCAAATATATCAAAATAACTAACTACTAATGTAGACAAAAGAGTCACAATGTTACCTCAAGTGGGCCCTTGCTTGGGTTGTTACACTCTTCTACTTCACAAAATTATCAATCAATTTTATATCCTTCATTCAATCACATTCAAATTGACATTAAGTCACAATGTACTATTTTTTTATAATTGCTCAAAAAATGATACAAATGTTGAAGAAATTACAATTGTTTTATTTTATAGATCCTTTAATTTATGTATACTTAGTTTCGACTAACTAATCCTAATTGTACTTAATGGGTTGAACTCCTAACAGCCTAAATTATAAACATAATTTCATTCCTAGAAAATAGGAAGAGGGTTATTTTATTTTGAAAAGATAAATAGTAAGCTTTAGGAAATAGAATCCTAACACAATTCTCCAACTATGATTGGAGAATTAGAATTATTGGCATGTATGGACAAATGACATAATTCATTCTCATTCTCTATGATAGAATATCATTATTGATGGCTGAAGTTACATCTATATGTTTTGGCTCCTTCAACTGTGGGGTCTTCTACTTCCTTGGCTCCATGTGCTTGATCCTATGGGTGCATGTGGTTGGTCCTATAGCCATAGGTTTGCAAAAGTCCTTTGGCTACATGTATGCTACCCTTGTTGCATTAGGGGTTAGTTCCTCTAAGACACTTATATGCTACAATTACCACAATTATCATAAAATTCTATCATATTTCAAAAATAACCATCTAAACATGCAAACATTTATCAAACCATCATTTATCAAGTTTAGTATTGTATGCTTTAAGCATTAGCCATAGATTTTATAAATGTTTGAGAAAATATTTTAATTAAATTGGAAATAAACATAATTAACAAGAACAAATATTGAACTCATCACTTGAATTTGCATCAATTTTCCCACTTCAAGATAACCAAATATTGTAACCAATGTTGTGTACTTTTAAATTAGAAATTTTTAATAGATCCCAACCCATTTGTGTACAAAAATCTCCAAGAAAGGATACCATTGGTTGTTGTGCAACAATCTTACATCCTCAAGTGCTTACATCTTTTTTTAGCACAAATTTGAAGGTTTTATTATCATTGCAATGTTTAAAAGTAGCAATATGTGACACATATAAGCAACAAAAAGAGATAGAAAATAAACAAATAGTTTTAACAAGAAACATTGCAACCCATATTAGGGAATTTTTACAATCTAGGATTTTTACATCAAATATAGACACATAATTGAAACCTCACACGACATTGCACTCTTTAAAAACCAAATTTTATTTTTGCACAAATATGTTGTTCAAACATCATATTGACTGCAATATATTTCTCCATTGCAATTGTTGAATATGTCCCAAGTAAAAATAATCTATGCAAGCTTGAAATAAGTTTGATGCTCGATAATGATTCTATTGTTTTAAAAAGGAAATGAATAATGCATAGAAAAAACATACTTTACACATCCTAAAGCTGGAGTCCAGGCTATGCAGATCCTTTCTATTTCTCAACACAAGACCTAAGCATCATGTAATAGAAAAGGGACATGTCTATACAAAAAACTACAATACAAAAATCTATTAAGGCACATTTACAAATCAACAAAGATACACCCACTCAATTATGTCTTCTTTGTAAGAGGTTTCATTTTCATCAAAACATTTTCAGATTTGATAGTGCACTTGTTAATGCTTTCTCTTTGTTTCTCAAAGAAATGATGTCAAAAAGCTCCTTATAAATGGTGAGTACTCTCATTTTGTTGCACCTTGGTGGATAAAAGGTAATGCACAAATAGATGTTTTCCACTTGTTGAATTCTTTAAAAGAACAAATTTTCTCTTTGTGCATTGATTTTACATAAATAAGACAATTAGGATATAAAGAGAGCACAACATGGCTTTCTTGGCAAGCAATGTTCCTACATAGATTTTAATAAGGTGCATCAAACATTGCCTAGATAGATAGACGAAATTACAAGAATAGTAATAAGGTTGAAACAAAAACTGGAATATGAAAATACATATGTAGGTCAGCTTATGCCAACTTTTCAAAAAAAACATTGTACACAAAAGATAATATTTTTATATAAAAAGATTAGGAAGCTCTATTCACACAGGAAAATTAGAATGGGTATATATATATATATACATATGTAGGTCAGCTTATGCCAACTTTTCAAAAAAAACATTGTACACAAAAGATAATATTTTTATATAAAAAGATTAGGAAGCTCTATTCACACAGGAAAATTAGAATGGGTGCATATATATATATGAAACACATGTATATTTTGAAGCTAAGACATATATGCATTGCGACATACGTTTAATGAACCACACTCAATCAAAGATCTCAATATATCACTGAAGTTGCACCATTTAAACTTTTTAAACCTCCTGATATTTTCTAGGATATTTTTTCAGAGGAGAGAAACTCCCAACTCTATTTTATGGTTTTTCCAGTCTTTTGTGAGTATCTCAGATGGATTGAAGTGTGCCTGTGGTGACAAGCAAAAATCACAATGAAATGACTGGAGTAAAAGCGTTGACCTCTTTCGTGAGTAAAGGAAAAGCGACTGTAGTTGTCCTTTGTTTTTCAGTCAGCATAGGCTTTTCTGCAAGATCCGTCATGGCATAGATCATATCCTAAAACCAGAAAGCAAAGAGTCTAATCAGATGTGATTATGCTACCTATGCACGGTGGCTTAGGTTCCTTTGAAAAGAAAAAGGTTTTCTCACCACCAATTGTTTTAGCTGGAATGGAGCTGTGCGTGGTGTCTCAGAAAAGTCTGCGTATCCATTATCTGATGCTCTACAGAATTCCTTTATTACTCAACATGTCTCGGGCATTGATATACGTTTGATGGCATTTGCCGGCATAAAAAGTGGCATGTATAATATATATATAGAACCAGACAGATTACATGGATGTCTTTCTGTATTTTATTCCAAATCTGCCGGTTTGTAGCAGCTTTTGACCTCGTCTAACGGTTTAATGTCTTCGTGCAGAGGTTTCCTAATAGTTCATGTCTCTTGAGCCATTTTGGTACTTTACTATTCTTCCATTCCATTCTTTTTAACTCCACAATCACGATCAGATGATGAGTTTAATATCTTGGTGCATTGGTTTCCTGGTTGTTCGAGCCTTTTGTGTCATTTAAGTTTAGATTCTGTGGAAGTTCATATAAGAATAGAATAAAAGAATTTTAATATTTATAGTATTAAAGACACTACTACATCAAGGGGGTATTTAAGACAGTTTTTAAGACAATATTTGAGTATATTGTCTTAAATTGAGACAGAAAAAAAGTTGTTTATTGTCTCAAGTATTGTCTTTAAGGGGGTGTCTCTATAAAGACAATATAAAATTGTCTCTATAAAGACAATATGACATAGAAGTATTTTTGTCTCTTTAAAGACAATATGAAATTGTCTGTATAAAGACAATAAGACATAGAAGTATTTTTGTCTCTTTAAAGACAATAGTTGGGATTAAAGACATTGTCTCTACAGAGACAATATGTAAAAATTGTTTCTTTAGAGACAATATGTAAAAATGTATTAAAAAAAAAAACAATTCAATGTTTTCAAATTCTCGCCGTCCTCCTATTTGTTGGAGTTTTTATTTTTTATTTTTCAAATGCGATGGAAAATTATAATAGAAATTATCAATGATTTTGAAGTTGGAACAATGAACAGTTGTCGAATACACAAAGCATAATGTTCATAAAAAACAAAGAAAATAATGCATCCTAATCCAAATTCATAAAGTAAATGCCAATAAGTATTTTTTTATTTATAGTTTATAAACTTGTTCATACAATCATAAGCAACACATACGTCATAACATGACATACACAAACGATTCATTTCTAGGAAAGAGAAAATGTTAATATTTTCCTAAAAGCCATTGGAATATACCCAACTACCAGCATAACTCTTTCGAGCATGGCAAGGTAGCTTGACAAAGAGTTGACTCAATTGTTTGGACTCGACAATTTTGCTTCAGAATGGAAACTTTCTTCTTGCATGCTTATGTATGGTCCTCTCAAAGGCTGATAACTTTTCATTGTAACAATCCACTAAATCATGTACTTTGTTATTGATGAATGACAAGATTTCCAAATTGTCTTTGAGCATAACACAGCCTTTCAAGAATTTGATATGATTTTGGAGAGAGTTGAATTCTTCCTTTAAGATAATCAATACGGTGAAAGCAAAATTTTCCTGCAAGCAAACAATATTAGATTTAACAAGTAAATCCATTTGCATTATTCATTTAAAGAACCACAAATCCACAAGTCTCTACACATTAACTGAAAATAATAAATCTGCAAATCAAACCCCAAAAAAATATCCAATTATAAGCAACCACTACACTAGTCATTTGATAGCCCAAAAGTGAAAATATGTGATCCCAAAAAACTTTCACAAATATTTTCTTTCATATAACTTACTGCTCAAGCTGGGCTGCAAACTGTGCAATTTTAAGTTGGCACTGGTTAGCCGTACTAGTAACTTCTTCACCTTGATAGAGCCCTGCAACTCGCTCAAACTATTCCAAAGCTAGTTCCAAAGTTTCTTCAGCTTCATATATTTCACCGAATTCCTATAGAAAACAATATTTTGAAGTACATTGGAAATCTAAATTATGGAAATTGACTTCTAAATTTCCAAATCAAAATCTAGTTGATGACCTCCAATATCCCAATTGAAGTATAAAACTCTAGAAACCAATAGATCTGATAGATACATGAAATTCTAACTTTATAAATTATAAACAATAAAATTCTGCTTAGACACAACCAACACATAGAACAACCAAAACTCTCAGGTAAGCCAATTTCAATTATGATGCTAAGGTAAATCAATCATAGAAAAAAAACTAAATGGACAAGGAAAATCTCTATGAAATTTAGTGTAATGAAGAACAGTTTAGAAGCTGTGATAGTTTTAGCATAACAAGGAGTACAATACAAGAAACAGCTGTGAGAAGAAGTACCAAGAACTGGAAGTTACAGCCATCTCCCACTTTAAGAAAAAGACACAAATTAACAAAATTTCATTGTTTCATTGTTAATCTGTATGTATAACAAGTACAACAAAAGGCTCAAAGGCTATAAATAAAAACTGACAAAATGTAGAAAAACATAGCAACAACTAGATCTATTGTTATGCTTGATCTTCATTTGGAAATTTTGCATCAAAAGTGGACTGTGAGTCTGAATCACTCCCAATATGAGGAACTAGCTCATCTAATGACATCCCAAACAATACCTTGTGTTCCTGCTCTTCATCAATTTTTGTGGCATTGTTTGGATCAACATCCCAATGTATGGCCGGAGTCTGATGATACTTTGGACCCTATCGATCTTGAAGTAATGAAGTCACAAGGCACTATATCTTTAGGGGCTCTATGCTTCATTCCACTTCATCCCTGTAATATTCTAGTATTGAAATCTAAGTTTTGCATTGTATGGTAAATTGTAACCTACCATTCTTCTGCAGCCAACCCAACGATTATGGATATGAATGCTTTGTGGTCATAAGCTCAAGTCTTTAAATCAATGACTCAGAAATCAAGTTCTTCTTTGATCTTGAATCAAACATTGTACTCATCTTCATTGTCTTGAATTGAATTTTTATAAGGAACAATCCCTTTGTTTGCTCTTCCAAATTTTGTGCTTTTGCTCATGGGATTTTCAGCACTGTGGTGCATACTAGTTTCTTGTCAAGGTCTAATTAACATTCCCCCTCATTCCCCTCTACCGTAGTTTTTGTGCTCTTATTTTGTTGGACCTTTTTCTTTTTGTTATGACATTGCAGTTCAGCACACAACTTGTAATATTTGGCCTCTTTATATGCATCAGTATCATGATGTTTGCAATAATGTTCTTTGTGAAGCCATTATTCTTCCAAACAAAAGTGACATTCTGCTGCTTTGTTCTTTTCTTCTACTTCAAGGATTTTTCTTGGGATATAGAGGATATGCCTCTACATTTCTGAGTCATTTTTGACCCATATATTTCAACATCATTGCTATCCTGTAGGAATCATCAATTCTTTTCACATTGAATACATCTAACTCGTCCTGAATATGAATGTGCATGCCTCAAAGGTACTTAACAAGTGGTCCTGGATCATTTTAGCAGCCATCTACTAGAAGACTTACTTAAGAAAGTCAAGGAACACTCTTAGACATTTTGTCCTTGCCTCTCTCATAGTTATTTGTCACATGAGAAGTTTCTCATCCTATTCTCCAGTGGTGTAAAATTGGGATTTAATCAATTTCTTTAGTGCATTCCAATTCTCATCCTATTGCTGAGCAAAAGAGATGTCCTATTCATCAGAAAACCCATGGAAATTACACATCCAGATTCCCCATCCAGTTGTCAAGCTTCTTTATGTCTAATTTCCCCTTTACATCAATGGGTTGGATTTCCAACTTGTCCTCATACCTACTCTCCATCTTTACACACTTACTAAATCTCCACGTCTTTGTCCACATCCTTTTCTGGGGCTTTCTTCTTTTTGGTTACCTTCAATTTCATGACCATCCTGAAATTAGAAATATCTGCCTTAATGTTAGTGTATTGGGCTTTGAGATACGCTTCTGTTGTTCCTTTTTCTATTAAATTGGGTGATGTTTTCCATCCTTTCTTGTCTCTTTTGGATTGTATGGAAATAGCTTTCCTTCACCACGGTTCCTTTCTGCAGTCACCATAGAAATGTGATAGAACCTTTGCATGGCTAAGCCAACTGCTCTGGCACTGAAATTTGGTTTGGAATTATCTATCCTATGAATTGGATCCCAGTCAACTTATCACGTCTGATTTTGTTTTTATTTGTGTAAAAAAGTATAACAAATTCTATGGAATATAAAACTACAGTTCCTATCTTTCTATGTGCAAAAAGCTACAAAAATAAATTAAAATAGCTTTAGTAACCAAATATCTAAATATGATCCACGAATATTTATGTGGAGAAAAGTTAAAACCTTAATAAGTGTCAAAAGATCTAGGAACAGAATCTTGAACATTTCGGTTCCTTCTGGAAGACTTTAATACAGAGGGACAAATAACTGTGTTCACTATGTAATAGCCAGCATTGTGATTTCATGTTACATGAAAACTGCAATGGCTTCCTCTATTTAGGACTGCATTTTCTCATGCCCCTAGAAATTCTTCTAATGATCCCTTTAAGTTTGCTTTTCCTTCAGTTCATTCGAAGTTAATCAGTTTTGTCAGTTACATAGTCTTATTGTCTTCTCCTTAATGTGGATTAAAGAAAGGATGTACCAACTGTGCCTTAAGTTATTTTTTCATCCAGTGATAAACAAAGTGGGTTTTACTGGGATTTGATTTGCATCCACATGTTTTTCCATGGGACATGACCACATGGACCCAAGTGATGTTTTCCTCTTATCATAGCATGTAAAACCATAATACCTTTTGAAAGAGTTACACTGGGTCAATAATGGCCATAATTCTATCTTCTAATATATCAAACTAACTGGATTGGAGAATTTTTGGCAACATTGGGCTGCTAATGCTGTTCTGCCTCTCTGACATTTGTCTAAAACAAAAAAATTAAAAAATTCTAGTCCTAGGTTACTCTAAAATGGGAAATAAGTTTGTCTATAATTTGAGTACCTCCTTTCTCTTAATTTGCCAACTCTCTTGATACGACTATTTTTGAGTGTTTTAACTCTATTTATTCCATTTTGGCTCAGTATAACATAGATTAGTAAGTTATGATTAGTGTAACAGAATTAGTATTGTATTATACAAGATAAAGCGCACTAAAATATCATATATAAGAAGTGTTTGCAAGAGTATTACTTTTACCTTGTTGTAGAATTTATTTATCATTCATTGAGGAAGGTGGCATGGGTGATGACATTGTTCTGGTTGAGGGTGAAATGGCCTAATAATAAGAAACATTAGTATATATATGTTGATTGCAGACCTATTCAACATTCCTTGAAGGAGGTTTTGTGTGTAAATTTTTTGTCAAAATCCTTCAAGTATATTCAAGGGAATTTTGAATTTTCCCAAGCCAACTTGTTTATAGAATGGAATGATCTGCTGTCACGAGAATAGACAAATTAGACTACAATTTAGAATGAATCTCATGATCTGGAAGTGATGATCACAGTAACTCACCTTGATGATGCCTGGAGTGATAATGTTGGGACCCATAGAAGAAAATACAACCATTTGTGGTGCTAGACTAACGTTCAAAATTGTTAAGGTTCTAATAATCTGTGCTGTGGGATTACTAATTATCCCAATCATAAGCTAGTTAGTGATAGAACAGACATGAAAACAAATGTGAAAATTTTGAAAGGTTCTTTAGATTCACCATTCTGATACCTGAATTACTTGTGTATTCACAGTCACACCACCAGATAATGAAATAATTAGGAAATATCAAACAAGAGTTGATTAATGTTACCTCTTCATTTCCATTCCTTCCTAGAAGCAATCTCATCCTACAAAACAGAACAAACATAAATCAGTTTGAGTAGAGTTTCTGGATTATCTAATTACGCATGCTAACTTGTAAAGTAGATAAAGAGACAATAAAGAGAACCACAAGGATGTAACAAATTTAGAGTTATAAACAATCTACTTACCACTTTCCCTTGATACCAGTATGTAGATGTCACTAGGTGCATTACTTTGAATAACAATGTCCTCTTTTGGAGGTGAGTAGTTGAAGGAAAATCCTTAAACTATAGAAAGTACTTTGAACTTTTCTCTTGTACTAGCAATTAGACTTCACAAAATTAATTGTACATGAAACACTATATACATTATATATATATAAAGTAGGCAATGAACAATGTATTGTATAAAACCAGGGAACTTTTTTCGTCTGAATGAAAAGTAGGCAAGTTGCTTGCAATAATCAATGTAAGGAACATAAAAGATCTTGCAAAAAATCATTTTGTTAAGTTCTTCTTTTCTTCCAATAAGTCCTAAGAGCTAAAAAAAGCATTCTAATCTATATATTCTATTGTTTTCTTATCCACGATCAATCCCACATGATTAGACAACAATAGACTCAAACATAAGAAGCAAACATGTCTTTTGTTAATTTGTTTCTATCCATCCTCTTCCTTTATGTCCTCTTTCTACGAGGAACTATACTAATACGAGGCACTATTCTAATTGTGGGTGTCAATTGTTCATCACATTGGACACCCTCCTCATTATTCTCTTCTCCCACTTGCTCCTCATGTTCCTCTAGCTCCTCTTCATGCTCACTACCTGATGAGTTGGATTGTTGGGCTTCCTATACACAACAAAATTTAACTCATTAAAATAACATATCAAATCACAGTTTTAGCTTTGCTTGTTTCATTTCTCTATGCAAAAAAGAAACTATTATAATTCTAGGTGTATCTATCTATTTCAATATCTATATCATTTGTTTTGCAATGGAAATGAAAGCAAAATATGAAATTTTATTATATCCCATCATGCAAAGAACTTACCTCAGATTCATGACTAGTGACTAATTTCTCCCCTTGATCTAGCATATGTTGTCGAAGGCCTTTGGAACCATGTAGTAAAGCATATTTTAGGAGGTCCTCTGAAGCTTCCTTTTGAAATTGGTGAACCTACATAAACAATTATAACCAAATTTATAAGGTATAATGACTCATAAGATACAATTAACTCACAAGTTAATCATGACTTTTTTATGAAATAAAGAATACAATAGATGAAAATATTGACTTACCAAGCCACCACAAATGCTATTGTACCCACCAGATCCTAATTTATGAGATCCAATACTTGACACCCTAGCTTGGGTTGCTTTTGTTGTATCTTGAAGGCATCTTTTAGATCCTGGTCGTGCAGATGGCCTATAGTTTGGATTATTGTGGGCCTTCCTCTTAAATTTGGCATCTTTCATAAGCTCATCCCATGTCACTTGGTCTGTGATCCAAGCTGGACGTGGATATCTTAAGTCTTTTGTTAGCTTTGACCTTAGATTGTCTCGTTTAGAGTGAATGTATTTCCGAGAAATATCTAAAATAAATTCCTTATTAAAACCAGGATTTCCAAATGCTACTATGGCATCCTTAAATAGTTCATCTTTCTTAGCATTGGCTTGCTTCCTCCAATTCATTTGAATGGTATTGCCAAATAATTGTTCTACACGACGAAAAATGAAGTGAAAGAATTTTAACCCCATTTGATCCTTCAAGACATTTCCTTTTGAGGTGAGCAAGATTGTAACTTCTTGCGTTCCTTTTGTGGTCACCGAGGATATTGTTGTAGTTATAGGGGTTGAGGTAGATGCCCCTATAGGTACATCAGTCACATTGTCATTTATTTCCTGTATTTACAATGAGATCATCAAACAACCATTTAATCACAAATTAGAATCACAAAGCAACCATGTAATCATCAATACTGCTTTTACTAGTCAACATGTTATGACATTGATAAAAGTAAAATATGAACTAGAAAAGAATAATAAGATAATATTTCCATATAATTATACTTGTTCATCTGAAGTAAGCCCTGCACTCCCCAACAATGTCCTCTCCCATAACATGGTGGCATGGGTCACATTTATGACAATGTGTGGACCAAAGTCCATCCCTATGTTTCACAATGATGGCACTTTGAGCTATGATGGGGTGTAATCATATTAAGGAACTAATGCCACCACCATATCTATTGTGAGATGTTCCACAACTTACCACAAACTTTGGTTAATGGGTTTGGTTCTTTTGGTGGAGAATGGGCATTTTCATACCATAGACCTACATTCAAACCCCACTAGTCAAGACAATTCTTGTAGCTGCTATGGAAACTCTTGGAGGTAGAGGTCACACTTAATGACAATGCATGGGCGAAGCCCACACCTATCTATACTATGAGATTCTCTACAACTTATGCCAAAGATTTATATTCAAAAAATACTTTTGAGATATTTGTTATACTTACAAAACTTATCATTGGTTTCAACATGGAAAGATTTGTGCCTGAAACAGTAAATTATGGACCCTCATGATGTTTTTACGAGAAAAATAGTGGGAAAATCCTCAATGCAATCACTATAAGGATCCAACGGGGCAAGTGATATTTTAATCCTTGACTATGCATATCCATACAATAACCTTAATGTGGGGTTAGCCCAAAAAGTACCCATGGAAGGATCTTACATTGATGCCCTAAAAGGCTTCACTTCTCCTATGCTAAATAAATCTTCCTTTAGCTATAAATATTACTCTTGGCAAGAGCAGCTCCTATGCCGAAAGACTAACAAATATCACATATTTAGAATTAGCCCAACTGACTCTGATCAAAAGATAATCAGTCTTTTACTTGCCTACTTAATGGATACTTATTTTTTTGGAGTTTAGAGTACAAAATGTTAATCTCAGATGCCAGTTACATCAGAAAGTTTTTTCTTCCGGGAGCATATACTTCTAAATCTTGTTGCAGTGAACAATTAGTATCTGGTTCCTGAATGCATGCATAATCTGATTTATTTTTTAAGCTCAGTGCCAAAGATGTTCAGGGAATTTACAATAACTCTGAATACCCAACACATTAAATAAACATTTATGTTCCTGAATTGGACAGAAAGTATTATAAGGTGGTTTCCTGAACTCATATGGCTGAGATGCACATGCTCTGTTCTATTATCATCCGGTTCAAATTATTGATGGTACAGAACACCATTCTCCTGGTGCTGACCCGTGCAAGACCAATCTGGCTGGGGCTGCACCCTTTTCATGGTTCACATGTAGGAGGCCAACATAGGAATTTTTGCACACAACTTTCATTGCAATGCAAATTATAATTTAAACATGATTTAATAAGCTACTTTCCTAATTTGTACACTAACAATGGTAGCTACTTTAATTGAAATAAAAGTTTAAAAGTTTAGGGCCTTTGCCAAGTTGAGAACTAAATGGGTTCAAATTTTGTTGACAGTTTGGCGTCTACTTTAAGTGATATTTTACATTTTACCCTCATCTCGTGGTTTGGAAATATTCCTTTTTCCATGACAGTTGAAAATTCTAGAATGTTAAGCTTTAAAAAGAAGATTTGGTGTAATGCTTAAACCAAAGAATGTTTCAGTCTTTAGACGATCTCACTTTTGCTAAAATGGATAGTTGAAGCCATGAAATACAGAGGGCCAAGGTATCTTCAGATTTAGATATTCACTCATAATCAACATAAGATTTTGAAATGTCATGGGATGATGACCTGCATTTAAACATTTTTTGGAAGTCAAAGTTGTTCTAAACTTGATAGTGTATTCCTCTGTGTAGATAGTGGATGGAAAGATGAATATTTGATCTGTAAATAGCTGCGGAGATTTCACCGCTCTATTTTCCAACTACAGTTTTACGTTATACCAACTCAATCTAACACTGTGGAACACTAATAGCAAACATTAATGTTTAATAAATCAGTGTAATTCTACTACCTATGCAAGCAAGAATGGATAGTTACTGATAGAGGGTTGAGAACTGCAGATGCATGGTTTAGAGACTTTTGCCAACCTTGGAGCCTGAAATATGCAACTTAGACTGCTACTTGCATTTGCAAAACTCTGATATAACTAGTACATGTGCCTTTTCCTTGACATTTCACTAATTAGAAGATTGCTGCTGCTCCCCAAATGCCCTTTTTTTCTCTTGTCATTATAATTGTTCACAAATTCTACACTTCGACTGTTGCTATGAATGACTGGGAAAAAATGACAAGTCTTTGTGTCTAAAAACGCAAAGATCACTATGATTTAATAAAATCAGGTTGGCCCTTTTTTAGGCCTAAAATGCAGGTCGTCCCTCTTTTATAAATAATCTGTTTTTCTTTCCAACTTTGTAGTGTTGTAACAGTGCCCTATCCCTAGGTCTAGGTTTCGGTGCAGTTGGACCATTTATTGGCATCTGACCCTCAATGGGTTAGCAAAGAACTGGCGAAATACCAAGTATTTGATTATTCAAGTTCAGTCTTTACTTCAGAATAAGGGCAAGAGAATTATCTAAGTGACCACGATAAAACAATAGATGTCAGGGACTGCCAAATACGCCATGCATAAAAATAGCAAGGAAGTAAATAAGGCATCTTCATCTGTGCTAAAATCAAAATAAACAAAGTGCAAAACTGCAAAATGAGATTTGGTGGCTTCAATACCACAGAAGCCATTGAAAAGTTTGTCATTGCACATAAAAAGAAAACCCAATTATCAAATCCCATAGGATTTCAGAGTAGGCATACAATGTTTTCAATTTCCCTTCCAGAAAGAAATATAAAGATCTCTCTTTCAGATAAGGCAAACAGTACAAAACTTAATACTATAAGCTCACACGGTCATGGAAAAAAAACACATTATGTATCTAGCAAGTTTGGATCTCTAACCTGCTATGACTGACGTCGAGGAGGAACCCCTAATCTTCTTCTAATACTTTCTCCAAGTCGAACCAGATCATCCACCTGGCGTTCAGAAGCACAAACCCCGAATCATTGAACATGTCTGTACTTTCACAAAATGGCTATTATCGCAGGGTACATAATACAATACAACATGCAACATAGGCAGGGGAGTAAGGAATTTTGACAAGATCTGGGGTTTTTTAAAATTTTACCTGTTTGCTTGGAGACGACCCATAGGTTGAAGAAAATGGCAGTCCATGGGATGAAGAAAATGGCAGCTAGGGCATAATATTTTCTGCAAATCCGACAAAAACCCAATACTGCAATCATCACTTCCCGCCACACCCTGCATTCTTATAAGCTTCCTTCCCGCCACACCCATTGTAAGCCTTCCCGCCTGAAGAAACTCCATCTGAGTTCGACACCGTAGCAGCAAACGGGAGAGCCAACTCACAGAGTCATCAAAAAGCTGCGAAAACAGCAGTTTTGTTTGAGGCAAAAGCCATATGTGGGAAATAATTAATATATTTTTTGGAAAAGGTAGGTATTTTTTCTATTTTAATTTGAGACAATGTAAAGTAAAAAATAAAACTTAACTAGCAATTGCACCTTGGTGTGCAATAGGTACGTCGAAGAGGTCTAGAATATCCATTACGAAAATTTTATGTCTATATTTTGCATACATCTATGCAATGCAAGAGATCGATTGGTAGGCCATTTTGGAAATGATTTTGTTTGTGCAACAAAGGTCTCAATGGAGAGGTGATAGCTTCAAATGAAATATGCATCCACTTACAAGTATCCAAACATGAAAGAAACAAAACCTTTGAATCAAGAAGATAATCAGGCTTCATTAGTAGTAGGCTCATGTTATGTTTTTCATAGGGAGAGAGGGAGATAGAGGGAGAGATATGGATAGAAAGAGGGAGATATAAAGGGGGGAAGAGTGAGAGAGGGGTAAAGAGGAAGATAGATATGGGGATGGAGATGGAGAGGGGTATGGAGAGGAGAGAGATGGATAAATAGAAATGTAAAGATAGGCATAGGAAGTTATATATAGAGAGAGATAGAGACAATGTAAAAAATAAAACTTAACTAGCAATTGCACCTTGGTGTGCAATAAGTACGCCGAAGAGGTCTAGAATATCCATTACGAAAATTTTATGTCTTTATTTTGCATACATCTATGCAATGCAAGAGACTAATTGGTAGGCCATTTAGTAAATTATTTTGTTTGTGCAACAAAGGTCTCAATGGAGAGGTGATAGCTTCAAATGAAATATGCATCCACTTAC
>VDFB02260119.1:0-14568 GCA_007258455.2 Sequoia sempervirens | reverse complement strand
TGCTACTTGCATTTGCAAAACTCTGATATAACTAGTACATGTGCCTTTTCCTTGACATTTCACTAATTAGAAGATTGCTGCTGCTCCCCAAATGCCCTTTTTTTCTCTTGTCATTATAATTGTTCACAAATTCTACACTTCGACTGTTGCTATGAATGACTGGGAAAAAATGACAAGTCTTTGTGTCTAAAAACGCAAAGATCACTATGATTTAATAAAATCAGGTTGGCCCTTTTTTAGGCCTAAAATGCAGGTCGTCCCTCTTTTATAAATAATCTGTTTTTCTTTCCAACTTTGTAGTGTTGTAACAGTGCCCTATCCCTAGGTCTAGGTTTCGGTGCAGTTGGACCATTTATTGGCATCTGACCCTCAATGGGTTAGCAAAGAACTGGCGAAATACCAAGTATTTGATTATTCAAGTTCAGTCTTTACTTCAGAATAAGGGCAAGAGAATTATCTAAGTGACCACGATAAAACAATAGATGTCAGGGACTGCCAAATACGCCATGCATAAAAATAGCAAGGAAGTAAATAAGGCATCTTCATCTGTGCTAAAATCAAAATAAACAAAGTGCAAAACTGCAAAATGAGATTTGGTGGCTTCAATACCACAGAAGCCATTGAAAAGTTTGTCATTGCACATAAAAAGAAAACCCAATTATCAAATCCCATAGGATTTCAGAGTAGGCATACAATGTTTTCAATTTCCCTTCCAGAAAGAAATATAAAGATCTCTCTTTCAGATAAGGCAAACAGTACAAAACTTAATACTATAAGCTCACACGGTCATGGAAAAAAAACACATTATGTATCTAGCAAGTTTGGATCTCTAACCTGCTATGACTGACGTCGAGGAGGAACCCCTAATCTTCTTCTAATACTTTCTCCAAGTCGAACCAGATCATCCACCTGGCGTTCAGAAGCACAAACCCCGAATCATTGAACATGTCTGTACTTTCACAAAATGGCTATTATCGCAGGGTACATAATACAATACAACATGCAACATAGGCAGGGGAGTAAGGAATTTTGACAAGATCTGGGGTTTTTTAAAATTTTACCTGTTTGCTTGGAGACGACCCACAGGTTGAAGAAAACGGCAGTCCATGGGATGAAGAAAATGGCAGCTAGGGCATAATATTTTCTGCAAATCTAGCAAAAACCCAATACTGCAATCATCACTTCCCGCCACACCCTGCATTCTTATAAGCTTCCTTCCCGCCACACCCATTGTAAGCCTTCCTGCCTGAAGAAACTCCATCCGAGTTCAACGCCGTAGCAGCAAACGGAAGAGCCAACTCACAGAGCCATCAAAACTCTGCGAAAACAACAGTTTTGTTTGAGGGAAAAGCCATATGTGGGAAATAATTAATATATTTTTTGGAAAAGGTAGGTATTTTTTCTATTTTAATTTGAGACAATGTAAAGTAAAAAATAAAACTTAACTAGCAATTGCACCTTGGTGTGCAATAGGTAAAGAGGTCTAGAATATCCATTACGAAAATTTTATGTCTATATTTTGCATACATCTATGCAATGCAAGAGATCGATTGGTAGGCCATTTTGGAAATGATTTTGTTTGTGCAACAAAGGTCTCAATGGAGAGGTGATAGCTTCAAATGAAATATGCATCCACTTACAAGTATCCAAACATGAAAGAAACAAAACCTTTGAATCTAGAAGATAATCAGGCTTCATTAGTAGTAGTCTCATGTTATGTTTTTCATAGGGAGAGAGGGAGATAGAGGGAGAGATATGGATAGAAAGAGGGAGATATAAAGGGGGGAAGAGTGAGAGAGAGGTAAAGAGGAAGATAGATATGGGGATGGAGATGGAGAGGGGTATGGAGAGGAGAGAGATGGATAAATAGAAATATAAAGATAGGCATAGGAAGTTATATATAGAGAGAGATAGAGACAATGTAAAGTAAAAAATAAAACTTAACTAGCAATTGCACCTTGGTGTGCAATAAGTACGCCGAAGAGGTCTAGAATATCCATTACGAAAAATTTTTGTCTTTATTTTGCATACATCTATGCAATGCAAGAGACTAATTGGTAGGCCATTTAGTAAATGATTTTTTTTGTGCAACAAAGGTCTCAATGGAGAGGTGATAGCTTCAAATGAAATATGCATCCACTTACAAGTATCCAAACATGAAAGAAACAAAACCTTTGAATCAAGAAGATAATCAGGGTTCATTAGTAGTAGGCTCATGTTATGTTTGTCATGGGAAGAGAGGGAGATAGAGGGAGAGATATGGATAGAAAGAGGGAGATATAAAGGGGGGAAGAGTGAGAGAGAGGTAAAGAGGAAGATAGATATGGGGATGGAGATGGAGAGGGGTATGGAGAGGAGAGAGAGGAATAAATAGAAATATAAAGATAGGCATAGGATGTTATATATGGATAGAGATAGAGAGGGAGAGATAAAGATAGTGAGGTAAAGAGATATAGATATGGAGGTATAGGAAGAGGTAGAGGGAAATAGAGAGGGAGAGAGCTAAATGGATAGAGAGAAGGAGATGTGTCGAGAGATATAGGGAGAAAAATACATAGAGACGCACAGATAGAGAGATGGATAGGGGGATATAGAGGGAGTGAGGGAGGGAGAGATGGGGATAGATAGAGGGGAGATATAAAGAGAGGGAGGGAGAGAAAGAGAGGGAGATAGGTAGAGGAGAGAGAGAGAGGTTTGAAAGGTGAATTATCATATCCTTAATCAAATGACACATGTGGTACCCTGAGCATAACTCCCTAGGGACACATGTAATCCTTGGATTGTTAGATATAGTGAGAGAATAGGGAGTGTGTGTGTGTGTGTGTGTGTGTGTGTGTGGTATTGTGTGTATGCGTAGAAAAAAGATATGGAGATAGAGAGGTGTATAAATAGATAGAGAGGGAAGGAGAGGGAGGTAGAAGAGAGATGCATAGCTATCCTGTATCTCCCTCTCAATCTCTATGTTCTCATCTCTCATTTCTCTTTGTATCTCTCATATTTCTTTATATATTTTTCTTATGTTCTCTCTTCCTCTCTCTCCCTATCTCTCTACCTTACTCCTTTATTGTCCCTATTTATCTCCCCCTCTCTCTACTTCTATATATCTTTGTCTCCTATTTCTCTTTATCTATCTCTTTATCTCTCTCACTATGGTACTTTATATCTATCTATGTCTCTTATATTCTCTCTCTCTCTCTCTCTCTCTCTCTCTCTCTCTCTCTCCCTATTTATTCCTATATATCTCTACCTCTATCTCTATCTCTATCTCTATATCTCTCTTCTATCTCTCTATATCTCTTTGTCTCCCTCTTTATCTCTCCATAGATCTCTATTTGTCTTTCTCTCTATCTTTTTTTCTCTCTTTTCTCTTTTTGTATCTCCCTCTCCCTGTCTATATCCATGTCCATTTTTATCTTTACCCCCCCTCTCTCTCTCTCTTTCTTTCTATTTTTCTCCTTTTTCCTCTTTATATCTTCTCTATCTTCCTTAAGTGTACAATGGGTACACTAAAGAGGTTTGAAAGTTGAATTATCATATCCTTAATCAAAATGACACATGTATACCCTAATAACTCTGGGGACACATGTAATCCTTGGATTGTTAGATATAGTGAGGGAGGAATAGTGTGTGTGTGTGTGTGTGTGTGTGTGTGTGTGAGTGAGAAAGATATATGGAGAGAGATAGAGAGGGAGATTTGTATAAATAGATAGAGAGGGAAGGAGAGGGAGGTAGAAAAATAGAGAGGAGAAAAATATAAAAGAAGATATAGAGAGGTAACAGAGAGAGAGAGGGGGAGATAGGGATAAAGAGAAGGAGATAGAGATAAGGCGTCTCTTAGGAAAGAATAAAGGGGGTTGAGAGAGATGGAGAAGGAAGAAATAGAAATGAGGACAATGAGGGGATAGAGATAGAGAAGATCAATATGAAGTTATATAAAAGAGGTAAAGAAAGGGATATGTGAGGAAAGGAAAGAGTGAGAGGAATAACACATGATAAAGATAATGTGAAAGGAATGATAAAATAGAGAGGGGAGAAAGAGATAAAAGATAAGAGGAGAAGTAGGAGTGTGTATGTGTGTGTGTGAGAGAGGAATATATATGAAGATAGAGACAAAGGGATATATATAGGGAGAGAGGGAGAGAAATGGAGAGAGGATAGAGAGAAAATAGAGATATAGAAAGAGGAAGTGATAGGGAGAGAGAGATCTCAAAAGAGGGAGAGATAGAGAGATAGGTAGTGGGAAAAATGGAGGGGGAAGAGAGAGAAAGAGAGATGGAAGGAGAGAGGAAAGGGAAGAGGGAGAGAATGAGAGAGGGAGAATTGGAAGGATAGAAAGATAGAGATAGGGAGTTATATATAAAGAGAGGTAGAGATGAGGAGATATGTATAAAGATGGGAAGAGAAGCTCCTTCTATATCTATGTCTCCTCTCAATCTCTATGTGTTTCTCATTATCTGTAATTTCTCTCTTGTATCTCTCTCATGGCTTCTATATATATTTTTCTTATGTTCTCTCTTTCTCCTCTCCCTCTCCTCTACCTTATAACTTTATTTGACCCTGTTATCTCCCCTCTCTCTCTGCTTCTATATATCTTTGTCTCCTATTCTCTTCTATCCTATCTCTTTATCTCTCTCCTATATGGTACTTATATCTATCTATGTCTCTTATTCTCTCTCTCTCTCTACTTCTCCATCTCTCTCTCTCTCTCTCTCTCTCTCTCTATTTATTCCTCTATATCTCTACCTCTATCTCTATCTCTATTTCTATATCTCTCTTCTATATCTCTATATCTCTTTGTCTCCCTCTTTACCTCTCCATAGATCTCTATTTATCTTTCTCTCTTATCTTTTTTTCTCTCTTTTCTCTTTTTGTATCTCCCTTTCCCTATCTATATCCATGTCCATTTTTATCTTTGCCTCCCCCTCACTCTCTCTCTTCCTTTCTTTCTCTTTTACTCCCTTTTCCTCTTTATATCTTCTCTATCTTCCTTAAGTGTGCAATGGGTACACTAAAGAGGTTTGAAAGGTGAATTATCGTAACCTTAATCAAATGACACATGTGGTACCCTGAGCATAACTCCCTAGGGACACATGTAATCCTTCTTATTCCGAATGCAGTGAGGGGAGGAATAGGAGCAATGTGTGTGTATGTGTGTGTGTGTAGAAAAGATATATAGAGATAGAGAAAGGGAGAGAGAGTAGAAATAAAAGGAAAAATGAGAGATATAGAAGAGGGAGTACTAGAGAGATAGAGGGGGGGGGAGACAGGGATAGAAAGAGGGAGAGATAGGGATAGAAAGAAGGAGAGATAGAGATAGATATAACTTATGAAAGATAGAGGGGTTGAGAGAGAGATGGAGAGGGAGAAATAGAGATATTAAGAGGGAGACAATGAGAGGGGGATGGAGAGATAGAAAGATAAATATAAGAAGTTATATATAGAGAGGTAGAGAGAGGGATATGTAGAGAAGGAAAGAGTGAGAGATAAATTGTGATAAAGATAAGTAATAAAGAGATGAAGAGATAAATAGAGAGGGGGAGAGAGAGATAAAGATAAGGAGGGAGAAATGGAGTTTGTATGTGTGTGTGTGAGAGAGAGAGATATATATGAAGATAGAGACAAAGGGATATATTTAGGGAGAGAGGGAGAGATTCAATGGAGAGAGGATAGAGATAAAATAGAGATATAGAAAGAGGAAGTGATAGGGAGAGATAGAGATCTCAAAAGAGGGAGAGATAGAGAGATAGGTAGTGGGAAAAATGGAGGGGGAAGAGAGAGAAAGAGATATGGAAGGAGAGAGGAAAGGGAAGAGGGAGAGAATGAGAGAGGGAGCATTGGAAGGATAGAAAGATAGAGATAGGGAGTTATATATAAAGAGAGGTAGAGATGAGATATATGTATAAAGATGGGAAGAGAAAGAGAGAGACACTCTTTCTATCTATGTCTCCCTCTCAATCTCTATGTTTCTCATTATCTCTCAATTTCTCTCTTTGTATCTCTCTCATATTTCTCTTTATATTTTTCTTACGTTCTCTCTTCCTCTCTCTTTATTGTCTTCTCTACTTCTATATCTTTGTCTCTTTATTTTCTTTATCTATCTCTTTATCTCTCTCTATTACTTTATGTCTGTCTCTTCTCTCTCCTCTCTCTCTCTATCTCTTTCTCTCCTTCTCTCTCCTATTTGTTCATCTAGTATATCTCACCTCTATCTCTATCTCTATATCTCTATCTCTCTTCTATCTCTCTTCTCTTTGTCTCCCTCTTTATCTCTCCATAGATCTCTATTTATCTTTCTCTCTATCTTTTTTTCTCTCTTTTCTCTTTTTGTATCTCCCTCTCCCTATCTATATTTATCCATTTTTATCTTTGCCCCCCCCTCTCTCTCTCTCTTCCTTTCTTTCTCTTTTTCTCCCTTTTCCTCTTTATATCTTCTCTATCTTCCTTAAGTGTGCAATGGGTACTCTAAAGAGGTTTGAAAGGTGAATTATCATATCCTTAATCAAATGACACATGTGGTACCTTGAGCGTATCTCCCTAGGGACACATGTAATCCTTGGATTGTTGGCATGAATCGACTAGTCAAAAGTTAGTCTCCCTCTCTCTCAATAACGTTTAATTTAGATTTTAAGTTTGAAATTTATTTTATTATATAAATTAGGATAAAAATAAAATGAATAATTATAAATTAAATTATTTCTAATAACTTTTAATTATAATTTGTAATTTCATAAGCATAAATAAATATGTAAAATAAATTTCAAAGTTAAATCATACTACAAAGGAAATGCAAAATTACAATATCCATTTAAACAAATAATTTTAAAATAATTAAAATTTAATAACATGAATAATTATAAATTAAATTATTTCTAATAACTTTTAATTGTAGTTTGTAATTTCATAAATATAAGTAAATATGTAAAATAAATTTCAAAGTTAAATCATACTATAAAGGAAATGCAAAATTAAAATATCCATTTAAACAAATAATTTTAAAAAAATATTAAATAATAAACTTATTGAGAATAAATAATTAAATAATAGAATTAAAATTTTAAAAAATGTACTTAAAAAATATAATTAATATATTGCAAACAATAGTAACATTAATTTGAAAGTAAAATTGTACTTCAAATAAAATAGTAAAACTAAAAATAAACTATATTAAAACTGTTAAAACTAAAATTTTAACTTTTATATTAAAAATTACAAGTAAGATTAAACTTAAAAAACTAAAAAATAAAATGAAAGGTAAAAAATCAATTTCTAATTTAAATATAGATAATTTTGATTTGATTTGATTTAATTTTAATAAATTTTATGTGATTTAATTTAAAATGTATATTAAAAAAATTAAATATAAATATTTAATATAAATATAAATTTACTAAAACCTACAATAAAAAAACTCTAATAACTACTCAAATATTTTTTTAACTTTAAAAATTATTAAGAATAAATTAAACTAAAAGAAATAACACAGAGCATTGATAATCGAAATAGGCACGTGGCATATTCTCTTTATCACGAAATGCCAAATAAATAAATTTATTAATTCTCTTTATCACTAAATACCAAATAAATAAATTTATTTATTTCTTGGAAGGAAAAATCGAACAGCTGTAGGCTTTGCAATGAGTGTTTCTTACGTTTTTTTGACTAAGAACGACAAAAGAAAAAAAATAGTGAGAGACAATGTAAAATAAAAAATAAAGCTTAAATATATTTCATTTCTATTGTCTTAATTTGAGACAATGTAAAATAAAAAATAAAACTTAAATATATTTAATTTCTATTGTCTTAATTTGAGACAATGTAAAATAAAAAATAAAACTTAAATATATTTAATTTCTATTGTCTTAATTTGAGACAATGTAAAATAAAAAATAAAACTTAAATATATTTAATTTCTATTGTCTTAAGTTAAGACAAAATAAATAAATAAATACAACTTAAATATATTTAAGACAAAATTAGTATTTTGTCTTAAATTATCGTCTTAAAAAGCCCCTCAATGTAGTAGTGTAGATAATCTATTCAGAATTGATAATAGTTTGAGAATGAACAGATAAAAATTATAATTAGTACTTGTATTAAAGGAAGTTCAAGGATTACGTCAATAGAAAATAAATGTATGTTAATATGTTAAAGAGTATGTATTTGTGCATGCAAATTCTAGTTGCATATAATTGGATTAAACAATTAATAATAAATGCTAAATAATGGAATGAAATAAACTTAGACTTTTTTCCTTAAAGAAATTAAGTAGTATTTCATTATGAAATACTTGTATACAGATTTAAAACATAAAGCAATGGAAATGAAAAAAAAAAAAATGTCATCAAATTGAAAAAATACAGTACAAATGGAAATAGAATGTTCCCATCCATTGTCAAATCAAGTTGTCAAATCAATATTTATCTGGGTTTTAATTGATTAGTGAGATTTTGGAGACTTTAACCAATCTACAACAGCTGGTTTTATTTGTCTGGTTTTTATGTGATAAGTGAGATTTTGGAGGCTTTAACCATTAAACGCAGTTTGATTAGTGAGATTTTGGAGGCTTTAGCCAGTAAATGGCACCTGATTTTATTTATCTGGTTTTTATGTGATAAGTGAGATTTTGGAGGCTTTATCCATTCAACGCAGCTGTTTTACCATTAAAAGGGAGCTGAAACTTGTTTTCTGATGACTCAGCAATGGTTTGCAGGCGTGAGACTTATTTCAGGCTCAAATCTCACACTATAAGTAACCTATCAAACTCACTTATTTTCCAATGACTCAACAATAATTTACAGACAATAATTTACAATAATTTACAGACATGAAACTTGTTTCAGTCTCAAATCTGTAGCCTATCAATTAATAAAACTCAAATCTGTAGCCTATCAATTAATAAAACTCACCTAAACTTTTGAAACGCTAAAATTCATTCTGTATGAAAATAATCAATATACGCTTCCTTCCTGAATTCCATTCTTTTAACTCCATAAGCACAATCAGAATCACAATCAGACGATACGTTCCATCTTACGATACGTTCATCTTACATATAATTAATTCCGGAGGGCTCTTTCATTAATTCAACGTTCTTAAAAACAATAAAAATATGCATTCCCAACTAAACTTCAGGACAAATCTATGGTTACCTTCATATTTCATTGCTTTTGCTTAAAAAAAGCAATTTGAATCACGAAAAAGTAACGTATGAAATAAACGATTAGGATCCATTATTATTGCCCTTAAAATGTCCAACTTATATCATAAAAAAACTAAATTTATGTACAACTACTTGCACAGTACGTTGATGTAACGGCACGGGCCGTGGGCTTTTGTTGCAGGCACAAAACTATAAAAATTTCCTGTGACTTAAATATAGCGATACGACCATTAAAATTTGGCCCTGTACCATTTCCTGTTCCTCTTACAAAGCAAACAGAGGCAGTGGAGCTATGGTGGGTCACTCGGAGAAAAATTAAATGTCCACGCAAATTGATAGGTAATAGTGATTTTTAATTCAATAAAAAGTTGAATTTGCTGGCAATGACATTATCTATCATTTTTTCAGCGTAAAACATAATTTAGAAACTTTGAAGACCGTTCATCATACAGAAAAATCTAAGCCAACCGTGGATAGCCGTCAAATTTAAACCACTAATTGATAGGGGAGACGAACCCGTAACAAGAAGCGTGCAATTGCACGCACCTTGCAATACGCGCTCATGTTTTCAGAGGTTGGCAGGACTGACATCATCTGACGCTTCTGCAAAGCAAAGCAACAATTTAAGCACGAAATGAATGAATGCTTTTTATTAGGGGGATAGGAATAAAGGTTAGTAAGGTTCTTTCATAGTTCACAACGATGTTTTTAGATCTAGAAATGTTTTTAGATTTACAAATGGTTTAAAGTATGTTTTTGGATCTACAAATGGCTTAAAGTATATGGCACTGATGTTTTTGGGTCTACAAATGACTTAAAGTATGTCTTTGGATCTACAAATGGCTTAAATTATATGGGACTGTCTCGAATGCTTTTTATTTGTAGGAAAAGAATAAAGGTAAGGTAAGTAAGGTAAGGTAAGGTTCTTTTATAGTTCACAACGATGTTTTTGGGTCTACAAATGGCTTAAAGTATGTCTTTGGATCTACAATTGGCTTAAAGTATATGGGACTGTTGGGAGGTAATTAACTCATGCTTCACAATATGAGGAGTACATATCCTACTCCTTGCAAGATTTGAACTCGTGACCTCTATTTCAAGAATACAAGCTCTCCACCACTAGATCAACTAAGGTGTACAAAGTCAATTTAGGTGTACAATGTTGATCAAAATTGCATTGTTGGCCAACATTTTTGGTAAGTTTTGTTCAAACTATTTAAAAAAACAATAGATTTTTTTAATAAATTATGATTAAAAAGTTGTGTTTTGGTTACTCTATTTTTTTAAATAAGGTAGATAAAATGTCAAATTTTAAGATATCAATATTTTTTATTTGTGTATTTATGTAAGTTGGATATTTTAAGATATATGGTGTAATTTGGTTTTCATTAATTTTAAAATGTAAATATTACATACACTATTTGTCTAATCTTCTTTAGGTATTTTCCACCTACCAATCTTGCATCGAAGACAATACTAGCATATATATCTATATTTAATAATGTATGTAAAATACGTGGAGATATATCCTTCTTCAAGTTCTTATTATTTTTAATTAATTTTTTACATAAAAGTGTAATAAACACCTCAAAAAAGATGTGTGTGTGTGTGTGTGTGTGTGTGTGTGTGTGCTAGTAGCATTCATGGTGCAACATGTAAGACATTAAATCATGATGCCTCCAATTTTATAGTTTTGTATTAGTGAATGTGAGATTGAAAATTCATGCTGAATTCACTAATGATGGTTTTGATTAGAATGCTTTTGCATTTGAGCTTATTATTGGATAAAAGTACAAACTAGTGTCACACTTTCAACCAACTAAATAGTTCCAAGCAAAATAATTTTGACTTAAATAATTTTAGTCAAAACAATTTTGCAAGAAACTACGTGGCTTATATGTGGCACATAAAGTTTCGAGCAAAACCCTTTCTTTTGAAACATTAAAATAATATTTTTCCCTTTGCCAATTTGAAATTCGACACAATTTGCATGCAAGGTTTTGACTGAAACTCTTTCACTCGAAACTGTCTATGTGACATCCTTGTTGACAACACCTAATTTTTTTCATAAATTTTTTGAAAATTTTCACTTGAACATGATATTTCTTTAGTCATAATGTTTTTTTTTCTTCAGAAAACTAAAAATACCTTTTTGTAGAGCTCAGAGTCAAAGAATCCTTTTTTTAAAAATATTTTGATTAGTTTAATATGTATTTCATTTTAAATAATATAGATAGGTTGTTAAAATAAAAAATAAGGCTGGTTAGACATTAAAAAAAAGTACTAAAACATATTAAAAAAATTTGAAAAATATATGGTGCATTAGAGGAGAGAATACTCTTTAAAGGGGTATAATTTTTTTTTTAAATGATAAAAAATTAAACAATAGTTGACGTCAAATGAAAACTATCAAATTTTGGCATGTTTGACTTTAAAACGTTATTATGAGGAAAATATACATCAATTTTTTAATTTAAATCAAAGGAAAATAAAATTGTTTTCTATTCTCTCAGTCTCTGAGTGTGTTCAACAATATTTGTATCCTAATCTAATGTATCCTCATTGCAAACCTTGTTTAATGGTTTTCCCAATATTTTGTTTAAAGAAATAGAACAATGTCAAACGGGTAGAAAAAAATGGTGGAGCAACGATCAAACCAAAGTTTCCGCAGGCACCATGGACTGCAATACGATGGAAGGCAAGCTCGATGGCCCTTCAATAGGCGGAGGGGAAGAAATACTCACACAGGCAGGCACAATGGGACTAACAAGGCTTGGCAGGCTCCGGTTAATCAGAGAGGCAGAAATGGGGGATCTGGTGATTTTTCTCGCACGAATGCGCAGATGGTGGCTAATGAAGGAAGATTTCAGTCCACGTATTCAAAGGGACATGTGGATTTCAAGCAGTTGGAAAAGAAATTCTGGCAGCCAAAGAACCAGACAGAGAAAGGTGAACCAAGTCAGGTACTAAAAAACTTTCTCCATACTACAATGGTAACCCTACTGATAGACAATAATGATTGGAATGATTCTGTGAGTATCTTTAAAACTCGTGCCTTTTTTATGCGGTGGGGGGGGCATTGGTTGACACTCACAAAAATGAAGGAGTGGTGTGATGCAAACTGGGGTAAAGGGTGTGAATTGAAAACTTTAGAGAATGGTTTTTATCTGGTAGTTTTTCAACAACTCAGGGTAAAGAATGGATCTTAAATAGTGGCCCTTTCATAATGGAAGGTAGAGGCTTGTTTATTTTAGACTAGGCCCCAAATTTCAACCCCAATAAGGCAAAGACAGAGGAGATAGCTGTTTGGATTAGCTTGAAAAATCTCCCTCAAGAATATTGGGATCAGGAAACCCTAAGAAAAATTGGAAACAAACTGGGAATCTTTGTAAAATTGGAGGTAGTGGTAGAAAAAGTGGACTGCAGTAAGTTCCCAAGGATCTGCATTCTAAGACAGATAATCCACCCTCTACCGAAAATGATAGAGCTAAAATTTGGGGAAGGCATGTGGTGTCAGAATTTGGTGGTGGAAGATCATATTATGCCTAATGGGAGATGGTCAGGAGAAATGTGTGTAGAATCCCAGAGTTGGTAGGGCTCTAAAAGGAAAGGTGCTGCTCAAAATCTTCCTGCGGAGGAGGTGGTAGCTCTCATAGAGGCAGTGGCCTTTGAAGAATGGAGAATGTCCAAAGAATGGGGCTCCCTGGAGTTCTTAATGAAAGATACAAATCAAGAGGGTGAAATGGATTCTCTATCATGGGGTATGAGGAGAAAATAGGAAATTGCTCATAGTCATGAAACTAAATGTGAAATGTAAGTTCAAAATCTAGTTTCGGAAGGGTTGGTTTCGAATGAGGCATTAAGGGTTAGTGAGTATGTGGAAACAAAGTTAACCCTAGCCACTCCAAACATAATCATGAAGGTTTTAAACAAAGAGAGGGTTAATGTGATGGAGTCTGCAAAAACACTCTCCCCTTTCGGGGAAGAGATAGGCAAGTCTCTGGAACAAGGCACTTTAAATGCTATTAGGCTTGGTCATTTTGAAAAACCTAATGAAGAGTGCCCTCCACAAGCTTTAGAAAGGAAGGATCAGTTGGATTTTTCATTGCATGTTGAAGTTGACAGCCCAGATGATTCTGAAGGGGTAGTTTTTAAGGACATCCCAATCTCTCCTATTCAAAATTTAGATAGTGCTTTTGAAGGGGTCAAAGATAACAGAGGATCTCTGGAAGACTCGGTCTCAAAATCAGACTAAGAGGCAGAGGCTGGTGGGGAAGATTTGCTGGGTCTTAATGATCAAATCGACATAGTGGAGAAGAGGTCGATAGATCAATCCTCAACTCAAAATAGTAAGATAAGGGTGGGTGAGAAACGAAGGTCTGGTCCTAAAACTAATAAGATGCACCTTGAAATGATGGGAAATGCAATTGGCCAAAGCAAATTGAGATCGGGAAAAGGCTATGCCTTTTCCTAGCAGCCATGAAAATCCTTTCGTGGAATGTCAGGGGCTGCAATGCCCCTGACAAAATACGTTTGATCAAGCGTTGTTTTGATCAAACGAGGCCAGGTTTAGTTTTACTTCAAGAAACAAAAGTAAAGGAAAAGGATTTTGATTGCTTCTTAAAACATTTTGGCAGACGGAAAGGCTGTCTCTCGGGGGCTGTGGGGGCCTCTGGTGGTCTTGGTATATTGTGGAATGAATCTCTTGTTAATGTTAGAGTGGTGAGGCAAGAAAGGTATTGGCAATGGGTCAGTGTAGTTTCAAAGCAGCTACGAGCCAATTTTTACATTCTTAATGTTTATGGCCCCTCAAGAGTTGCTCAGAAGAATCAACTATGGCAGCAGTTATCTAATGTTCTGAATTTAGAAAGTGGCAGAATGTTCCTCTTAAGTGGTGATTTTAATGCCATCCTAAAACCGTCTGACAAGCTTGGTGGGGTTTGCTGGGCTAGTGAAAGTCAGAGGGATTTTAATGCTTTTGTTTTGTTGAATGGGCTTTTTGAACTCCCTTTCAAAAATGGGGAATTCACGTGGATGAATAGAAGAAGTGGTTTTCTGAACATAGCGGAGAAGCTTGATTGTTTCTTTCTGGCTGGGGATTGGGCAGCACAACAATGGTTGTGTGAAGCGGAGATAACTCCCATAACTGGATCGGATCATTATCCAATAGGATTGAGAATTCAAGAGGAGTTAACACTGGCAAGGTGCCCTTTCAAGTTTGAGGCAATGTGGTTGCGGGCAGAAGGCTTCCAAGAGCTAGTGGTAGATTGGTGGAGAAATGCCCCTAAAAGGCATGGAAGTAAAGCCTATATCTTTTTTAAGAAGTTACAATTTCTAAAAGAACATCTAAAAAGGTGGAACAGGGAATGGGTATGTGCAAGATCATAATGGGCCAAAAAGTGGCAATA